>SCHK01346367.1:21462-37746 GCA_004124795.1 Poropuntius huangchuchieni
CTGTATAAAGAGTGTACCTATGTTTGCTTTAAATTGCTGATCACCAGGTTTTGGGACAGACCATTTGTCTCTCCCTCACATCCTGGATCTTTTTAAGCCGACTGTTCTGTCAATGCCCTCTCCTCTGATATCCTCTGGAGAGTGCTGAGAGCAGGAGGGTAACCCCATTCAGTATTGGCAGCAGGTCTGCAGAGCCACAGCTGGATTCTTCCTACAAACCTCCAGCCTGAAAATGTGGCCTCCTTCCAGGCTCATCCTCTGCCAATCAGAGGGCCAGCCAACCAGAGGATGAGCGGCAGATCTGGGCTTTACATAGATTTCTGATGCCATTGATCCTGCCGATCAGTTTTAAAACCAGAAACCCCTCAGTCCGGCAGTCCCAGTGTGCAATGGGGACTGTCAGTGTGTTTAAATGCACAGTTGTGACAATTCATGACAGCTAAAGAAAAAATCAGAATGGCCAGATTGTAAAAGACAGGTGGTACAGAAAGACGTGGGAAGAGAGAGCGAGGGAAAATGGGGGAAGTGAAGGACAGATTAAAAGGTCAGGGCACAGAGCAGTCTGGTCTGTGTTTGCTGCCTCTCTCTCTGTCTCAGGTGCAGTCATTATGGAGGTCTGGGCCGCGGGTGTGGAGGTCTGCTGACTATGAAGCAGCTTCTATTAACAGAGTCCCAACACTCCAGCACTGAGTAGCTCTCAATTACTGTCTCCCTGCCCGCGCCGACTCCAGACACACTGTCACCCTGGAGAAAGAGAAACCAACAGAAAGCGGGATTATATGTATAACAACTGCTCTAGATTGACTCAGACAAGCAGTGTGGCTACCCGCTCAATTGCATCCACAAACAAATGAACCAATGTTAACATACAGTAGATATGCACAAGAAATATTTTTTGAAAAGGATGGTATTATTAGACCCACAGGTATGTACAGTGATATCAAACAGAAATGTAAAGAATATGAGCACATGAAAATATAAATTCTGTCTATATGATTTAATAATTTACTTATTTTACTCATATCATTCCAAACCTGTACTCGTTAGGCACAATGCACTGGGTGCTCTTTTCTATACACTTACAATGAATGGAAAATGGAGCTTTAGAGTTGTAAAAAATATGTAAAACATCATAAATGTGGTTCAAATTCAAAGTTCAAAGTTTTCTAAAGTCATACAATAGTTTTGTGTGAGGAAAAAACTGAAATTTAAGTTATTTGCTGAAAATGCTGACATAAGAAAAGTGCTGTATGTGATTTGTGTATGAATCATTCTTTTGATTCACATCTTCCCAATCAATTATTTGATGCAGTTCACAAAATTAATGATTGAAGATCACAAAGCTATCGTATGACTTCAAAATACTTCAAATAGAGCACAAAAGTCATTTAGATCAGTTTTGTAATACTTTTATGGTGCTTTTCCAACCTCTTGCAAGCTTAACCGCTCAAGTTCCTTGTTCATTATAACTGTAGGGAAAACATATGCCTCTTTTAGGTAAAAGACTGAGAAAGAGAATGAGCAAACAATGCAAAAAAAAATTTAACTATTCCTTTACATTTCTTCACCACTATATTTAAGATTTATGTGTTTTACTGTTTGCAGTGTATAAAATCTACATGCATTTGGATCACACAGTTAACTTTTTTTTTAAACAAATTGTTTAGCATATTTGTCATACATACTAAATGTAATATTTCTGCACTCAAAAAATGGCACATTTGCATATATTTGATTTTATTTAAAAAATCATAATTAATAAGTTAAAAACAATTTACATGGTTAAATTAGGCTAGTTGTGGAACAAGCAATGAATGAATCAGAGTGAAAGAAATTTAAAGAGATTAACTGATAATAAATATATGACCTGGTTTGATGTATTTAAAACATAAAGTTTATTACTACTATTAGCACTGCAGATTTCAAATCAAGTTTACAAAAACAGATATAAACTGAAGAGAACTAAAGAACCGGTGAGTGTCTCATCCACTGGCCAACTGGATGAAGAATGAACAAAATCATTCTTCATCCAACTGAGATGGATCAGACAGATTAGCCTCTAAGTTGTGAAATTTCCCCTTAGACTCAGTGACCCCCATGGCTAAGGATTTGGGCCTGAAAGGGGCCATGATGGGGGTGTCGGGGTGTCACCGTGAGGATTAATGCTTCCCCACCCCAACACACACACACACACACGTACACACAAAAACGCACAGATTTCTGCCTCTTCCTAATGATCTGTGAACCTCAGCTCTACTCCTGCTTCCCAGCGCCTGTCAATCAAAGTCCAGATGGAAAAAGGAGGTTTTGGGGTTAAGGAGGTGGAGTAGGGCAGGCTGGGAGGGTGAGGGAGGGGGGTATGTGTGTCTGAGAGGGTGGTCATCATTCACAGGCAGCGGGCAGTTCCCAGTCTATTGATACGGCCGGCCAGAAGACGGGGCAAGGGAAGCAAGGGTGGAAACGGAAAGCACAAAAACGCATTAGCATAACAGAGCCTGTCTCGTTAAAATGAGCATACCTCCCCTTCCCTGACACGTCTCCTCTGTAAGACCTTGGGCTGTTGCATTTTCTGCTTCCACTTCGGCACCTTCATCAAATACTTATTTGTTTAAAGAAACAACAGATAGTTGAAATCACACATTGTGGATTGTGTAGTTGATTTTGAAATAGAAAATAAGTTAATAATGATGTTTTACCAGAGAAAAGATCCCTGTAGTCTTACGCTTTTTCATCTTGAGTTTCAGAAAATATATCAACAATATCTCAGATTTTCTAAGTTATTGAAATCGGAGATTTTAATATAACCTCAAACCTTTCTCATTATATTCTAAAACCAAATTACCAAAACTCCCCTTAATGAGATTAAATGGACAGCAAATAGAGTTGTATGTATAAATAGCCTTTTTCCTAACCGTAACTTCAAATCTTTCTCATCAAATTATTCTAAATTACGAGCAACAATTCAACAATTCATATGGTACAATCTGGGCACTGGTTTGATCACACAATGAAGATGACAGACAGGCTGTAGATATCTCCATAAATCAGTTGCTTTATTAGTATGTTTACATCTGTTGTAAGTACTACCTCCTTGAGTGAGGGTTTATGGAGCATACCAGCAGGAACAGGTGTCATGCCGACCATAAGAAGAGAGAAATCAATAGAACTGCTGATCATCTCAATCGATCTGTGGGGCCTCCAGCCGATAAGATCAATAAAGCATATGTATGCCTGCATGCCAAATGCTCCCTGCCGGAGCTCTTACCACGGATCGCTTAAGCTCCAATACTTCTGCTAGGAAGACATTCTTTGAGTGTGTCTGGATTATCCTGATAAATACATACTGTAGATCCTCTTTGGTTTGTTTAAAACCTAAACAAATCTTTACACAAACCTTGAATGTGAAATGTAATAAAACAACAAATCCTTGCTGAATGGACAATTCTCCTTTAAAATGTGTAAGGAATTTAGAGTGGGGTCCAAAAGTCTGACGCAAATGAAACTTCCCCTTTTGCATTTTTTTTTTATTTAATATATTTGTTAAATATGCATTTCTTCCATCATAAAATATATTATCAGCATAATAATTTGAATTTGACCTGAACTTCAGGTGTTTGGTCTGTCAGTCTTTTCAGCAGCCCTCACGATACATGAACTCCACGCGCTGTGTAAAACCTGATGGTTATGTTCCTCAGCATGATTTGAGAATGATTTATGAGCCTCAATGGAAGCAAGAACATCTGACCATCTGTACAAAGAAGTCAAATAAGAAAACTCACAAATTTGCTCAAATGTATAGAAAGAGAATACAGAGAAAATCCTAAATATTTCTTGGCTTTACACTGTAATTGTAAAGCTGTTTTCTTGAGCAGTAAAGAATCTTAAATCATGGGATCAGATTTTTTTCCTTTAAGTAAATCTTACAGATGCAGGTAAAAAACTGACTACAAATGCATGTTTTGGTGAAATTCACTGAAGTCTTACGTATTTTTGAACTCACTGAACCCTAACAGGGGTGAGGGCTAAATGCCAGCAGTACAGCACAAGAGTCCCTTAAAAACCCCATCCTGACCCTGGGAGTCTCTCACACACACTCTGGACGTGGCTCTTTGTTTACTTTCACTCTTCTTTAGCTAGCTCTGCTGGAGCGAGGAGTGAATGGTAGAGGTATTGTCTCTTCGTCATGACCCTAGGTGACCTCATTCACAACCCTCAAAAACACCATCTGCATGATCCAACAGTCAGGGGCCAAAGGAGGGTGGGAGGAGAGGTGGAAAGGTGACAAGAGCTGCATGACGGAAGAAACTAAAACCAATCAAAGAGGATGGAAACGGATGAATGATGGCCTGATGACTGATTGGTTTTAGACAGACAGATACACAGATGCATTTCTTTGGTCTTATTGGAATTCCATTTACTAAATATAGTCTACAGAGAATTTATAGACTTTCAGAAAACCGAATTTTACCTCAGAAATAAGCATTCTGATAGAAAATGCATTATAGTTTGATTATTACCATATTTAAATGGCATGGTATTTACAGCTACAGTTGGTACTTTCAAAGACTAGAAGGCATTACTGTCCTGCATCTCTAAGTTTCGGGGTACTATGTTCATTTTAGCATTTTTCTATTCACTCATCATCTCTCTTTCCCCTATTACACTCTCTCTCGCTCCATTTGAGGTGGAGAATTCCAGAAGCCAGCCTACAGCAGGCTGCATGTGCGCAGGAGGCCGTTTTTTCCCATGGGGTTGCAGGTGAAAAACCAGGACTCTCTCAGCGCCTGCGAGGGACGCCATCTGTCCCCACAGCTTCGTCTGCGGGGCCCATCACCCCCACACCTCCCCCCACCATCCTTACACTCTCTCTCCCTCACCTCATGCCAGCCCAGCAGGACACATTACCCTGGAATGCAAGTCTCTTCTTTACTACTCTGCTCATCTGATCTGTTTTTTTTTTCTCTCTAATCTACCATCATCGTAAAGTACTGCACAAAATCTTTGCAACACAGTCATATAGTGAATTTAAGGGTCAGGTAAGTGATGCTGTGTCTGCACCAGTTGCTCAGCTTCAGCCTGGTGTATAATACAATAAAACACCACCTGAGTCCAAACGTAAGCAAAACAGAAGTTTGTAAAATGCTGACTGCCACGAATGGAAAGTACTTGAGTAATTACTTCATTTATATACTTAAATATTATTTTGGGGAATTTGTTCTAGAATACTGAAACTGAATAATTGTACCCAATTGCATTTACAATGCAAAAATGACAATTTTAACTCTGTATAAATTCATTTAGGCCAGCAAATTAAGTATATATTTTTTTGCAGCTCCTCATGGCTTCAATAATTCAACCTTGCTAAATTTACAAACTGAACAAATAACATTCCTTGCTATTAACATTTTAAAATAACATTCACATCCATATATATAAAAGAATATGTTCTTTCCATATGAAAGAAGCAGCACATTTTTTCAATGTTGATAATAATCAGAAATTTCTAGAGTAGCAAATCAGCATTTTAGAATGATTTCTGAAGGATCATGGGAGACTGAACACGGGAGTAATGGTTGCTGAAAATTCAGCTTTACATCATAGAAATAAATCACAATTTACAATATTTTCACCTAGAAAAATTTATTTCAAGAATTAATTATATTTCACATTTTTACTGTATTTTTGATCAATTAAACGCAGCCTTGGTGAGCAGAGAGACATTCAAAAACATTTAAAAAATCTTAATGATTCCAAACTTTTGACTTTAAGTTACTGATTTTTTTTCAAGTTACATTTACATTTCATTAACAAACTTTTTTTTTCTTTATCCAAAGCAACTTACAACTTAATATGACAAGTGATTTATCTAAGTAAAAGGCAAAAACCTTTTAACTTTAACTCAGATGTGTTTTTGGCTACATAGACTTTGCTAATTATGAATCTGAATGAGACTTATTCACAACCGTGACTATACGTACTATAAACACTATAAACACACACCTCTGATGCACCAAGTTGCCGTGTTGCTTAACAACTGTAAACAGTTTAATGCAAGTATATTGACCTATATTACTTACCAAAAGATATAACTAATTATTAATCAAACTTGAAGTCTTTATTGAACAGTATTGTCTGTAGCAATACAGCAGTTGATGCTCATGTATTACAGTATTTTCACTACTGCTCTGTGCCTAAATGGCTTTTTGCATTAATAAAGTCCTTGGGTTTATATAAAGAATAAAATACACAGAAAAGAAGAAAACTATGAAGTTGTCTCAAACGTCAGTATGTTTGTAATGTCTCGTCGTAAGTATGGGTCAAATGGATGCGCTCAGCTGAGTTGGTGTAGGAGCAGGACATGGCCGCGCTAACGGTCAGATGGTCCGTGCCAGAGTGAGAGAGCACTTTCACGTGGGAACCCGGCCACTGTGCGCAGACAGACAACGCAGGGGCAGCTAAGTGTGAAGCTTCCAAACTGTCACTTACGCAGACAGCCTCCCTCCCTCTGCCTGTCTCTCTCTCTCTCTCTCCTCTCGTCACACTTTATCCATGGTCCCTCACAAAAACCAGACAAGCACACAGGCACGCACACTCGTTCTCGCCATATCAACACACACACACACACAAAACACACTGCGTCAATCTCCAGACATCGCTGATAGGCAGGAGGGGGAGGAAGGAAAGAAAGAGGAGGGAAAGAGAGACAGAAAGCGAAAGAGAGGAATGAGTTCCTGACATTCAGCAACTTATTCTTTTTATGTCTCTCCATCAGCTGAAGCACAGAGAAGATAGACAGAGAAACGGATACGGAAAAGGAAGTCAAGAATGAGAAGACGGTGAGGAAAAGCCTAGACATAAGACACAGTGTAGGAGAGAGAGAGAGAGAGTTTGTGGGACAGCGGAGAGCTAAAGTGTCCCCATTCTCTCAGTGACTGGGCGTAACAAAGCAGTGGGCAGGCTTGCAGGACAGCGGAATGGGATGACAGTGGGTGGCGGTTCGCTGGGGCCCCCGTTCCCCCGCGCCTCTTTGGGGTCACCCTGCCGGTGACCCCACCCTGATTGTTTCCCTTGGCTCTGTCAGATCCCATTGTCCCTGACTGGTTTAATGGGGAGAAAATAGAGGAGGGGCCGAGTGGGCAGGGAGACGCCCCTGGTCTTCCTTTGCTCTGAGAGATCTGACTATTTGACCTAAATAAACAAAATGTCCAAATTTTGAGAAGAAGAAACGAGGGTGGGATGAGGGGAAGGAGACACAGAGCGCCCCCATCTGTCGGGGCAAAACATGAAGAAGGGGATACGATGAATTTAAGCTACAATACAATGCTATCTATCTATCTATCTGTATGTCCATCCATCCATCAATGTTCACCTATCCTTCTATCTGTTTATCTATCTGTCTAGGTGTCTGTTTTATTTTTCATGAGAACCAAAAGTCCAACTTTTATTCGGTTTTATGTAGTTATCAGTGAATAAGACCCCATTTTGACCTCACTATATTTCCCCATCCCAACGATAATATTTGTGGGCAGACATTGTTTATTTATGCATGAACTGTCTAATGTGTTGATTGCACGACCCATATTTCTCACCCAGACATAATCATACAGTCTGGCGGCTATAAAAACATCAAGCAAACTTCTGTAATTACTGCAAACCACCTGTTTTGTGGCTCAAAACTCATTTGTTTAACTTCTGTCTAAAGTTTTTAAAGCCCTGTGGAGTCTTCTTTAGATCAATGGTGCAAGGCTATCCATTGCGGCAGTTCCTCGAGTCAAATACCTGAACAGCAAGGGCCAGTGGGCTCTTAATTGAACAAATGGCTTGCTTAATTGATCATTGATTTGTGATCAATATGGTACATGTGTTCTGGATCTTTACAAGCAAGTGATTGAGAGTGAGCAATAAAATCTGCCAGGTAGTTTGGCAGTTGCCAATAATCTCACGTCCTCTCAGTAAAGCAGACAAGAGGAAAAAGAGAGCGAGAGAAAAGACATTGTTAGAAAGGAACATAAGTGTGTTTAGAATTACGCCAGCCTCATTTTTTCGGCCTTAATCGGGACGTGTTGCTGAGTGTTTCTGGTGCCCTGCAAACACACACACACACAAACAAACACACAGGTGTTAGTTTCAGAGTGGCACGGGTCCACGTGGTGTGGGGTATCACTTGGGTCCTCAATCTCCACTCCAAGGAAAACATCAATGGCTCTCTTTGATCCCCCACTCAAGGTCTGTCTTAAAAGGGCCATGGACGGATGGAGAGATGGGGGAGACACTCCACATCAGTGGGCACGGCCGGCAGCCTCAGGTACCTTCTCACCACACTCGTGCCATCCCATTAAATATGGAACACAAAGACAAAGGAGCCAGGATTGGGAGCGAGTGCAGGGGGAGGTGGGGGGACAGCACTCCATCCCTTTGAAGAGCAGAGCTGATGAGGAAACCTACACAAACACACACACAGCTGACAAACAGGTTCACGGCAAAAAGGTTTTTAAACGGTCCTTTTGCAGTTACAGTATTGAATAAACTCCCGAATCACTGCATTGGAGCGATGTTGAAGTGTGCCACTGCCCTAAGAAAGACAGTTTAACACACACCTTAAACTCTGAAATCAGCTCGGAAATGTTTGAGATTTAATTAGATTTGCATATGAAACTTCAGAAATCAGAAAAAAGCAAATAAAATAAAAACTGTTAATAAAAAATGGATATGCATCATGAAATGGGACAATTTTTTGTTCATAAAATAAAATTTGCATTTCACATGCACCATGTATATTATTTTGGAATTTTTTCCCTTCAGGCACTTCAGTATCACAATCCTCATAATGTAAAAACCAATACAAGTATCATATTTTCCTACTAAGGAAAAAAATGTAAAGGAGGGCCCTCTTTAAGAGTGTGCGCATCTATGTGCAGCGTCTGTGGTCAGTGTGGGCAGGTCAGGCATTTCATCTCCATCTGTGGGTGATCCATCTCCTACAGCTCTTGCCCTTCCATTTAGCTCTGCCAAAGTGTGAAACATTCGGTCATTATATGTGTGCAGGCATGTGGGAAACCTGGGAATCATTGGCATCTCAGTGGCTAGTTATAGTGAGACACACTCAAGATTAGATCTGTTCAAATAACATGACAGTGTTGCTAACAAACACGACTGCACACATACAGCATACACTCTGTACACACTTCAGATGAAAGGAAAGTGGGGTGAGCGTGATTTCACCAAGCACAACAAGTTGCTGGATCAACATCCTTGTTGATCCTGGAACAACATTCCAATCAACCAATCAGAATTGAGGGATAACTTTTCAGGAAATATCTGTTTTAGGCTTATTATCAGGGTTAGGTGCTTCTACACCCTTGTTAATCAGCTATCATTTCACACTGATTTTAGGAATAAATTATGGGTAGGGTTAGGTTTAGGGGTACGGATTGGGTTAAGTCTTGATCCAGGAACATGTCTTACTTGGCAAAATCACAGCGTGGCACAAGCATGTACTACTTAACTTCACTGAACTTTCCACTGCTGTATAGGAATAAAATTACATTGAACACAAATTGTAGTAAGTTGTCACAATGGAACCAGTCTAAAATAGGCTTTTCAGAAAAATTGAGTAATAGTAAAATAATTAGAACCAAGAAGTTAATGAAATGGCAAAAATGTAAAAGGTAATGCATAAAAATGTTCAGTAATTGTAACTATAAAAGGTAAATATAAATGGCATAAACTGCAACCAAAAAAAACAAAAAAAAAACGTGTGCACTTTCCCCAATAAGAAATGTGATATCTTAGATTGTGAAAAATACCCTTGTCCTGAGAACACAATTTAAAGTTGTACTGTGCATTTTACAAATGAAATTTTTTATGTTTGTAACTTAAAATGTTATGTTTATTTCAGTGTTACTTATCAATTCTTTTGAAAATTATTTTCAAAAGATTTTTTTTATCATTGATTTATCTAGGCTATTTATCTATTTTGTACAGGTTTGGAATGCCACGAGGGTGAATAAATGATGATGTGAAATTACATTTTTGAGGCAACTATGCCTTTATTTTTTAACTAAATGTTTTAAATCAACATAGTATACATTTGCACAACTGAACTTTTGACTCAAAACTTCACAGTCCTTGTGACAACTTCTTGCAGGTCAGGTTGAAGGAGCCAGGTGGGTTTGCAGTATGACAGCTCAGTTTTACACATGCACACACACACACACACACACACACAAGCTGCTATAAGAGAGCAGTAAGCCCCATGTGGCTGTAACCAGTAACTACACACACTCTCAGAGAGGACCATTCATCTATCTAGTTCCTTTCCTCTAAAATATATTTTATTCCTTATTCCAGTCTTTGAAAATACAGAATTACATTAAATATAAAATATTTTGGTTAATAAATTTATAGACAAAACCAAAAAGATGGAAGTCTCTCTAAATTTTCCTGTGATTTGAAACCCTGTGACCGCAGACAGTATATCTCAGCACACACAAACCTTTCTTCCCCCTCAATCACTCTTTCCTCTTTTCTTTCTCCTCACTCTCTCCTGACTCTTTATGCAGATCCCGACTCCCAACCATCCGCACAAACACACACACACACACACATGCAATGGCGTCTCCCCAGGGGCACAGGGGAAGGGCAGGGAGGATGGAAATGAATTCAGCGATGTTGCAAGTGGCAACACGCATCTGCATCTGTAATTAACCCCCAGAACGACACACTGAGCTCCCTACTACTTCCCTCCGTTCCTCCCTCCCTTTCTTTTCTATCTCTCTCATCCTCTCTCAAAGGCTTTTTAAGAGATGCTTGGTGGGCCAATTAGGGTGAGTGTCTGTGTGTATGTGGTGCATGTGTGTGTGAGTGCCCTGGCACATCTTGAGTGTGGAGGAGTGTATGTTTGCATGAATTGATCTTTAAGTGGGAGTGTGTGTGTGTGTGTGTGTGTGTGTGTGTAGGTGTGTAAAGTGGCATCTCTTTGTGTCTGGGACCGGGCACATTTGCGTGTGTTTTAGCGTTCCCTCAGGCCAGCGCTGGTTGCGCTCTCTGCCCGGCTTGTGTTTGATGACATTTCCATTGGGAATAACTCTGACATCAGAACACTAGCCAAAAGCATAAAACACACGCTGCCATGTGCCAGTTTCGATAGCTTACATGGTTAGCCATCAAATCAAAGCCATAATCACCAAATCACATAACATTTAAGTCTAACTCTGTGGTGAAGTTTAGCAGGTAGGGTCGACCGCAGTGCAGGAAGGGACACTGCGCCTCCCTCCCATCGAGTGAATGCGATGGGGAAGGTTGACGTGGATCAAGAGGGACCCCCTGGGTGAGGTGTGGAGGAAGGAGAGGAGAGGAGGAAAGGGTAGAGAGGCCCACCTTCTGTCTCTTTAGAGGGGTGCATCACTGTGTGGCCAATTAGCAACGGCCAAGACACAGGGGCTAAGCACACAAACATAACCGCTGCAAAACCGCACAGTATTTCTTTCAACAATCAATTTACAACTGTGAAATAACACAAAAGTCTAGTGGTATTTGGTCGCTTCTGACACTCTAACAAGTAATGGAATGATCTAGCTTTTTGTGTCTTTGTGTGAGTATAAATATTTGAAAGATTAAAAGAACTATGTCTTTCGGAGTCTGTTTTAAGTGTATACAAGCATATACATTTTGTTAAAATGTAAAGTAAAAAAGCTAAAATAAAAAATAATGTAACTGGGAAAAACAAACTATAGTAAAATATATTTGAATGGCTTCAAAATACCAATAAAATAAAATAAAAATGGATACAAATTTAATTTAATGATTTATTTAATTAATTAAATTATTATAAATATAATAAAATAATAAAAAATAATTTAAATTGACATCAACTAGCAAATTCCATTTGTCACACCTAAAATACAAAAACTACAAGAAACTAACAAAGTTAGTGAAAACTAACAAAAAACTAAAATAAATTAAATTTATAAGATGAATAAATACAAAAAATAATAAAATAACGAAATACAATAAAAATAATAATGATTAACAAAATTATTAATTAATTCTAAATAAAAAAAATAAAAATAAAAAAACAATAAATAAAGAATAAAACAGATAAAGAAATAAAAAAAGAATAAAATAGATCAAATGAAAACTAACACAAAAAACTAAATTAAACTGAAAGACAAACTGAAAGATTGGAGAATTTTTTTTTTATAATAACATTAATTCAGACTCGCTTTTAATTCAGGTAAAGCAAAGAACTCTTTTCTCATCAAGAACTTTTATTTTTTTAGGAGTTGACTTTATGGTTCTTTAGGGATAAACATGTTCTTGAAGTAGATGTTCTAGGTAGCAAAGAAAATTTGAAGCCTTCCAGTGTTCTTTGAAGAAATATAAAAAGTATAAGGTAGATTTTGCGCACATTTGTTCTTTGGAAGACCAAAAAAAAAAAGCTTTTTAAGTTTATGGACTGTCAAATGGAAGACGCTCAGGAGGAAAATACAAAAATACTTTCTAAAATAGGCAAAAACAAGTCGGAAAATCCTTAAAAAGTATTAGAAAAGATTCCCCTTGTTCACCTTCCTGATGTCTTTACACATAACCCTGGACATGCATTATAAATGAACGGATAATTAACGTGTGCGGTATGATGGGGAATATTAGCACTATAAGGGGAGCATCTGCCATACGCACAAAAACAGAAGCACTGTGGGTAAACAGAAAGGACTGTGGGTAAACAGAGACGACTGCGGGTGTTCCCTCGCCCCTCTCCTGATGGTGGGGTGTTGTGGCGTGGAATATGATGGAAAATGTGGCCTGTGAATAATGCATTACCCTGTTGGTCAACAGTTCTTGATCTGCTTTAAAGAACGGAGGACTCTTTGCTATTATGAGATTAAAACCAGCCCACCTTTGTCTGCAAAAAGCCACGCCGCCACCGAACATGTCAACACTGCGATTCTGCCTGTCCACACATGAAAGTGCAGCTGCAGTTCAGGATGCCATATCACTATGAGTGTGTGGTGGTGGTGATATCAAAGCTTGTGTGCATGATACTGCTTTCCTCTTCAGATATTACATTTTGCCATTTTATTTGATTTCGGACACAGTTTTGGTCATCTCACTCTGTCAGACATGATGAGATACAGCAAACAAATAACCAACAGAAATGTTTTTACATACCAATTAGGTGCATTTATCTGAAATAGCTTCTACCACAATAACAAACATTGAAACAGAAAAAAAATAGTAATAATATAAATCCAAATAAGACTCTCAAGTAAACAAACTTTTTTGCAGGAATAAAAATAATAATAATAATAACAACAACAAACCGAAATAAATTAATAAAATAAAATATTTTTTTAAAACTACTAACTACTACAAATAAATACAAAGCGCCTCAAACAAATCATGTGAATATTTTACAAAATTTTATGTCATCAACTTCCACAAAATTGCTCTTAAAAGTATACCTAAGATATCTATAATTGACTGAAATCATTTGTGTGTCCACTAGGTGGCAACACTTGGGTTTTTAAAACTTTTTGTTGTTGCTTTTAAAAACTACTTGAAGAAGAAGGAAAAGACAATAAAACAGCTGAAAATTAAGGTTGAAACAATAAAAGTGTATATGCAGCGAGGTCACAAAGTATCTGTGTACATTCATGTTAAAATAAATAAAAAAATAAAGATGTCGCAACCATGTGCTGCCCTCTGTAGGTCAGGAGACTTGCAAAAAAACAAAAAACAACAAAAAAAGTTGTGCATATGCACTGAACACCAACATAAAAGTTCACAGTCAAAAGACTGTGGTCAGGGTAATGCCATATAAAAGTACAGCGCGTTCAATTAATTGTACTGTTGTTTAAAAACAAACCAATTTGTTAGCTGACAAAACGTCTTTCTGAAAACAAACTTTCTATAGACAAAATCTCCTTAAAACCATTTTGAAAATTGTGAGAATTACATGATCTACCACTTTTATTCAGCACATGCCATTGTAAAGACTATAACCTCTTTAAATTCAATATGCATCTAACCTGATTAAAGGGATAGTTCACCCAAAAATGAAAATTTGATGTTTATCTGCTTACCCCCAAGGCATCCAAGATGTAGGTGACTTTGTTTGTTCATTAGAACACAAACAGAGATTTTTAACTCAAACCGTTGCAGTCTGTCAGTCATATAATCACTACATCTATGAGAAAGAAAAAAAAACATGCACTGACAAATCCAAATTAAATCCTGCGGCTTGTGACGACACATTGATGTCCCACTTCATGAAACGAGTGGCTTGTGGCTTGCGTGAGAAACCAAACAGTATATATATATATATATATATATATATATTACCTCTGATACACTGCAATTTGTCTCTCTGTCAGCAGGCGTCATCTTCTTCTCCTTGCTTTCAGGTGGATAGCGGCCTTAGCCTTAGCGCATTACCACCATCTATCTCTCAAATGGACCATTGACACTCTATGTACGATCTCAATTGGCAGTGTCAATCGGTTTCTCACACAAACAGCTTGTTTCATGTCTTAGGACATCAATGTGTCATCATGAGCCGCAGGGTTTAATTTGCATTTATCTGTGCATGTTTTTTTTCTCTCTCATAGATGTAGTTCCCAATGCCATGCATTATAATGTATGACTGACAGACTGCAACGGTTTGAGTTAAAAATCTCCATTTGTGTTCTAACGAACAAACAAAGTCACCTACATCTTGGATGCCCTGGGGTTAAGCAGATAGACATCAAATTTTCATTTTTGTGTGAACTATCCCTTTAAGATCCATGATTTAAAAAAAAGAACAGAATGCTCAGTAGTGCACGAGACACAACAAAACTGGCCATTAAAGGCAGCTTTGTGTGTATTATTCTTCAAATAAAGATAATGTGGGCTGAAGATGAAGTACACTCAAAGAAGACAAGAGTAACTTTTGATGTTTGCCAGTGATTTTAGGAAGTAAAGCCAAAAATAGCCTTAAAAATAAATAAAATTGCATGCAAATAAACATGGATTTGCAGAATACGAGGACCAAAAAGATGTCAATGACCTGCTGTGTTGTGTATCTTAATTAGATCTTGCCAAAACTGAATGAGCCTTCGCAAATGATGACAGTCACTAACGTGAAAAGAACACAAATATAATAAAATGGAGCAGGGAATATTGCTCTTAAGTGGTTGTGATTTTCCACATGAGTAGCTTTAGTGTGACATAAAGTCCCTGCTTGAGTCCTCTCAGGTATGTGTGTGTGTGTGTGTGTGTGTGTGTGTGTTTGAGCGAGAAAGAGAGACACGAGTAGCTCATCCTCACGTAATCATTCCTCAACTTAATCTCTGTGTAACAACGTTAGCTCTGGTCTGGCAGAGAAAGTTAAATATTCACGATACAAGGCAATCTACTCAGTGTTCAAACAAAGTGCCCTGCCAAGTTCAGCCATGTATGTAGAGACTCGCTGAGGGAGAGAGAGAAAGATTGTGAGCGGGAGAGAGAAAGGATCTATTTTATTATTCACATAAGGCATAATAAACCAGGGCTGCTCGGTTAGCACTTAAACTCCCAGCGCTTTAGTGGTTATCCTTAATGCGACAGCACTGATTTGAGCACATCCTATTAATAGTCCAAGGGTCTCATCTTAATGCCAGGATCCATGTTAATAAGTACTCGTAAAAAGCTATTAATAGATGCACATCTCTTTTTCTGAGCCTGTTGGATTTAACGACACGTTCACGTGTGTGTTTTACAGTAAATGTGTGTGCGTAGCTTCAGTATATGAGCTCTGAGGTGTGTGTGTGTGTGTGTGTGTGTAACGCTCGATCTCTAGCTGTGGACCCTGGTGTGTTCAAGCTCCAGGATGCTGGCCAAGCAGGAGGGAGTGAGACATGGATATTTAATGGCCAGGGACACATATGCCCTTCACCAGAAAACCTCCTAGCCTTTGATTCCCACACATTACTGCCTAATGGAAAACAAGACCAGCGTTTATGCTTATCAAGCATAATTAAAACAGGCCAGTTAGTGTACAAGTCCAGTAGGATTCATGCACTTCAGTGCTAGGACGCAAGATTTCTACATGGTTATATATATATATTCCATTCTAGAACCATTCACTAATTTGAGAGTATAATCTTAAAAAAGAACTTTTAAAAATAACTTAATCACAACATACTTATGCCCTTTTTTTAGGACAAAAAGGAGAAAAAAAAACAGTAAAAAAAATATAGTATGTATGTATGTATAATATAGTATAAATACAGTAAAAATAAGTACAATTAATTAAATATAATT
>SCHK01346480.1:0-10716 GCA_004124795.1 Poropuntius huangchuchieni
GAATGAAACACACCCATACATTTAAAATAAACATATTTTCTCCTCCAAACACAGTACTCATTATCTCCCTTCATATCTTCATGTTTTCTACACTCTCCACTAGTTATTATATCATTTCTGTTCTCTCTGGCAATCTCCAGNACTCCAAACACAGTACTCATTATCTTCCTTCATATCTTCATGTTTTCTACACTCTCCTCTAGTTATTATATCATTTCTGTTCTCTCTGGCAATCTCCAGGTCCTTTGTTACCTCTGCTTTCACCCACATTTCCCGGGTCAATGCCGCTATCATCCTGTGAGCATTAGACACGTGGAAGAGAGGTGAATGGAGGCCAGAAACACTTTGTCTTGTCATCACACGCATCCATATCTCAGACATCGTCGAAAACCACTCCTGTCAGTACACACTTTAGTGGTGTGCTACTTGTTAGTAGCAGCTGAACACAGACATAGAAAATACATAAATACCATCAGAGCTTACTGTGTTTAAAATAACGTTTAAACTTAGAGGAAACGTCACAAAGTCTATGAAGGCATAATCTGAGTTCTACAGTCCCAACACAATGAGAGTCTATGGGCTGTGACTGGGTTTCAACTGCACTGAAGGTGCAGGGCTCGAGGAATTTGAGCCTCCTGTGAATTCTAGACGCAAATCCTCTCGGCCACCCCATATAGAAACATATGTCAACAACAAGGGACTGTCTAAAATTGGAGCCATCATTTCAACTTAGCACGGGGTGAGAGTAAAGCCAGAAAACAATAAACATTCATAAGATGGTTTCATAGTGACTGAGCACCACATGAAAGCCTAAGTGAGAGCTAGAGAGAGGACAAAAAGCGGGTCACTCTTTAAACTGTACGAACACAAAAAAAGCAATTGGAAACATTTCAAGAGACTGTGCTGCTCTGACACAAAGCTTCTGCAATTTTGAGCAATACACTGAGGCACAATTGCACACAGTCGGATGATAGATTTGTATTCATTATCATGGCAACAGAGTCCTGGCGAAGAGAGAGAGAGAAATTGAGACCGCGATCTGGGCAGGCCTGCAGGGCTGTTACTTCTGTCTGTGCTGATGATGAACAGTCACTCGGTCATCCCCAGTCTGCACACGCACCAGAGACCTGCATCACAACACGGTGCGGGCATCCGTCGCAGGCACGCAGTCATAATTCATCCCGCTGGCAGCTTGCAGGGGTCATCGCAACATAAAGCGCCGCACAAAGGAAACATTTTGCGATGGCTAGAAGATGTGCATTAGAAACTAATTCCTTCAGAAGGGCTACTCTCTCTTCACTTCTATGGGAACACCAATTTGTCTTGCGGTCAAAAGATAAGAACTGCTCACTGCTTTAAAATACAGGTGTATGGGCAGAGCAGGTAGAAATATAGCAGGTATTTAATCACAGAGATAAGATAAGGACCTTCAAACGAATAAACAAATGGCTTTTATGAAAATCATGATCTTAATCAATAAAAGCCTCTAAATTGGTCTGAAGAGGATCTAATATTTGTGCAAATACAGTGGCACTTCATTTAGTGAAGTGGTGCAGTAGCAAAGAAGAAAATATAAAAGATATGGTCTATATAACTTAACACCAATCTTTTTGAAGCACTGTATATCTTCCAGTACAACATATGTAAATGAATAGTAATTATAATAGTTTAGTCAGGGTAGACAATATATATATGAACTATATGTGATTTTACAGCAATGAAAACGATGCTAAGAGGGACTAAAAACACACAATTCAGTAGTTTGTGCTGGGTNGTATATGAACTATATGTAATTTTAGAGGGACTAAAAACACACAATTCAGTAGTTTGTGCTGGGTGTACGTTAGTATCAAGAAGAAAAAGTCCAAATTAAAAGATCATATTTTAAATAAATATTTCAGTATGTATTATAAATGATTTAAATTTACATTTTCTGTAAGCCAAGGGATTTGTCTCTTTTAAAAACTGTCTATACTTCAACAACAACAATATCAGAAGCTTAAGCTATGATTTGTCTTGTTATAGGTTACATTACCTCAATCCTTTATCTCAGTTTCAGTAGTGCTTAGTATGATTAACCAGTCTTGAAGAGCTCCTGCAGGTGTTTACCTATAGACAATTAGTCTCAAACTGAATGTCTTCACAAATGCTTCTGTCAGGAGCTTCACTGTTTGTGCGTCACCTTTCCCTATCATTACAGAGGAAATTAAAGCTTCTGTGGCATGTGTAGTGGGGGAGAGGGGCCCTGGATGCTGAAAAGCAAGTATTTATCTCCTTTAGAGAAAATTACATGTTTGCCGCTTCTCTCTTGTTGGAAAAAAGCCTGAGTATTTAGGGTTTAGATCTCAATACATTTTATTTCCAGTCTCCATTGTACTTTATAAGGTGCAGTGTGATCATGATAATAATGTGTTAGATTTTCAGATGAAGATGCTCAAAGGGGTGAAAAAAATGAGAAAAATAAAAGACTTGGGGCTTGAACAAAATACTGATTTTATGGTAATATTAGAAATCTCCAATAAAAACCTAAAAAAAAAAGGTCTGAATTTCTCATAAAGTGCATATTGAACCATGCCATTCCAGCTCATTATAATAAATGTTTCTAAGCATTGCAGTCTAATTATGTATTTATGTCTTCAGGCAGGATTCAATAAAAAGAGAGAGGGCAAGACCTCATACACTAAACAGATGTAAACCCGGTCAGCCACCCACATCTAAATCTTACAGGCTGCAGTTTGATAGATTAACAGTAAGCTCTCTTATTAGTTTTCATTGTGTTATTGCTTTGATAATGCTGTATTTTGGGCCTGAGTCCAACTCTGAGAAACATCTCTGCAATTATATATGAATACATAAGGGATAATGTACAGTCAGTTGGTCAGTATTGCAAAATGAATCTCAATAATGTGATCAAGACTTGCACTATAAAAACATAGTTTTTGACAATGTAATATATAAATTAATTAATAAATTAAAAAGAAGTCCTCTGAGGTCATTTTCACTACAGTCGATAACTAAGACACAACATGTCAGTTGGATTTGTATGAATCTAGAAACATTAAAGTATCACTGGTTACTATATGAATGTGCAGACACATTTACTGTTGTTCAGAAGAATAAAAAAGAGTAAAAGAGTAAAAAATTGCAGATTTCTGCAATGGGCTGACCACCATAAGGTTGCTTGGTTACTTAAAGTGATCTGTGCTTTATACACCACTACACTATTGTCAATAGACAATTAACCTTTTTTTCTAATTTCACACTAATGTGACTGCACCTCACATCCACGATTTTTCCCAACATTGTGCACTGTTATATAGCTACAGCATCATCATGGGGTGGATATATTGAATATCTGAAATATATTTTCCAAGTTTTGTAATGTAGGACAAAACAAGCTGTTAAAAACTCAATTGAAACACTCAAGCCATCAGTCAATTTGTAACTGACTATACCTGATGAAGAACAACGTCGAAGATGCGCCCCGAGAAAGCCTTGGAAATTGCTTACTTGGCACAGGAACATAGATCCCTAATCAGAAAGGAAATATAATTGCTACTGTGGTGCTGTTATAAATCTGTGTTTCTATGGGGGTTTTTTCTTACTCATTCTGAAAAAAGAAAATAAGCCAGTGAAGAGGATATTCATCTTACTGACAATGAATAAGCCATACCAGCATTAAACAACACATCCACCAGGCACAAGCCAATCTGATTGTGAGCTTAGTCAACCCTGACAACACCCCGCCAACCACAGTCTGTTTGTGTTGGTTACGCTTTCACGAAGACTCCGTTTCTAAACCCAAGAAATGTCACAAACATTCCGAGCTGATGACACCACTCAGTCACATCATAGCTCAATATGATCTATTACATTAACACAATGCCATTCATGATGAAATGCACTCAGCCACTTTATAAATGTGACGTCTCTCGGTCAGGTTTGATTTATAGTTGGCTATAGATTAAACATTTCCAAAGACTGGAAGTGAATTAGCTATTGATCCCTCACTGGGCTGGGTCACATATAGTACAAGCTGTGATTTGTGAAGTGTGAAGTTTTAGCTGGTTAAAGAAATAGAATTACTGTATCCTATTAAGGTTAATAAGGCAATGATGTAGATGAGTTTGCTCAGATTTCGACCGACATGTGCTCTTGCTGGCTTTCATGATATGACAGGCATTTTGTTCTTCCTGTTTTTATGTACCTTGTATTTGGACGCCTCGCTAAAGGAGAATTTAAACTGGCTGCAGTCCAAACTAAACAGACTGGAGACACGGCACTACTACCTGACAGCCAAGGTACCACCTGTTTGTCACGGCCAGCACACATACTCCCACCCCTTTCATCCTCTCGTTCTCTCTCTTTTCCTCTCTATCTCTCCCCGAGCTTTTGGCGTGCGTTCTGGATGGGCATCTTGGAGCATCTGTGCCTGCCTGAGGCACTGGACTGTGGTAGATGTGGGTCAGAGCTGTAAATCCTGTGTGGTCTTGTACCAAACAGCCATTGTAACTTCAAGAGACACAGCAAAGCCAGATGCCAAGCGTTGTTGATGGATCGCAGGAGCAGCATGCAAAATAATAAAGTCAATAATGAAGGTCATAAGTCAACTTAATGGTTTGTCTCGTGCTTGGCCCTCCCTTTCATAAACGAAATCCACAGCGGACGCATCCAAGTGAGGAAATTCCAGTTCATTACCGCCACCTCCTGGTCATTTTTTAGACAATTTACTGATATCATAATACACATACGCGTCTTAGAGTGAAAAACATAAGATGAAGTGGCTTCCTCAATCGCCAAAATTTGTAATCCACAAGCACTGGGTCTCTATTTGAGCTTTTATGGGTGCACTTGGCATAATAAAAAGCGAGGGCTGTGAGAACAGAGAGCGTGGAGAGCCTGCAGTTGAAACAGTATCTCACCCACTCACGCTGAGGAGCTTTGAGGGCCGAGGGCTGTTAAATGAGGAGGGAGATAATGAGAGAGAGGCAGCAGCATGGTAATCAGCAGGCCTCAATTTCCTCACTGATGCTCCAGATTAGCCCAGCCTCACAGGCTCCCTTAGGCATGTTTCATCTTCTCTCTCCCCTCAGAGAACACTTTGGATGAAAGGCAGAACTTCTCCATCCAGTCTGCTGACGAACCCCATGCTGAGGCCACTGCGCAACACGCTGCTGATAATCAAGAGGGGTTTTTTTTTCTCTCTTCTCAATTCATTATCTTTTCCATTGCTCTCTGGTCCATTAGCCACACTTTATGCTCTAAAATAATTGTTTATGTAGCGTGTTCCCTGTGTTTTATGTCTTCAAATACACACCATTGATTTTAACTTCGACAGTTTCCACAGTCTTACTAAAAGCAGATGAAAGCAGATGGTTTTATTACTGTTTGTGTCCTTGAAGGATCTGTGTTGAATATGATCAACCACAAGTTGGCAGGCATCTTCAATCAAAATACTGGCAATTAACAATAAACATATTATACTGTTTTTGAAAGAAGTCCCTTGTGCTTGCCATGGTTGCATTTATCTGATCAAAAAAACTACATTAAAAACAGAAATATTGAGTAATATTGTTTAATTACTTGTTTATTTTGATATATATTCAAACATATTTTATTCCTGTGATGCAAAGCTGAATTTTCAGCATCATTTCTCCAGTCTTAGTGTCACATGATCCTTCAGAATTATAGGTAGATATATTTTCAGGATTCTTTGAAGAATAGAAAGTTCGAAGAACAACATTTACTTGAAATAGAAATCTTTTGTATCATTATGAGTGTCTTTATTGTGACTTAAAAAAATAAAAAAATAAAAATTTGTGTGTGACAAGTTTGTTGATGGAAAATTGCTTATGTTTTTTCTTTCTCCAGCTTTTTTTCAAACTCACAATATCAATGTAGCCTACTGTCTATACCTTCTGAGCTTTTACTTCGATCAAGGAAATTGAACATTTGGATCCCCCTTGTGGCCTTTTGTGTGATAACTATTACTATCCTGAAAAAAAAAATTAAACTCATGTGCAGAAATCTATTGGTTGTTGATAATCACTTTTAGTTTGGTTTTGTCTAATTTAGAGGCATTGTGAAGCAGCAAACCGATCTATGTGCCCTGAGAGGTGGATGTGAGGCATGCAAAGCAGCCATTATTTTCATTTCATACTGTTTTGAATGTGGCCAGGGATGTGTGGCAGTGACGTCATTTTGACCACAGTAAACAGCAGTAATTCAGGATCTCCGAACTGTTACATATTAACAATGTTTAAGAAATATAAATTATGTAAATGGATTACTTGTACCAGGAAATATTAGCCCTGGACCATATTAGTAGGCCTAAACATTAACTTTTGTTTGCTAAAAAGGGATTGAACTGGAAGCAAATTCATTTTATAACTATCATGATAAGATACATAAATTGACTATGAATGATTGACACACGTTTATGAATACTGATATGCTCTGTGTTTAAGTCTGCGTGTGTCTCTGCTCACAGGTGGTGATATTCAGTGCCAGAAGAGGTTGCCCTGGATACATGCTAAAAAGAACAGACAAAATAGTCTCTGCAAAGCACTAGGGGACACTTCATGTTTCTTGTCTCTCTGTCTATTAATGTGACCTGAAGTGTGGAGAGCTC
Organism: Poropuntius huangchuchieni; assembly: GCA_004124795.1. Classification (NCBI taxonomy): domain Eukaryota; kingdom Metazoa; phylum Chordata; class Actinopteri; order Cypriniformes; family Cyprinidae; genus Poropuntius; species Poropuntius huangchuchieni. Next base: position 6,632 of record SCHK01346480.1, read on the forward strand.
TGTCTGGTATGCCTTAGATGGCAGTGATGGTGCAACCGTGACAAATCAGAAAATACTGGACAGGAGAATAAAGTCCTTTAGATGTTTTTTTTTTTGTGGGAGTCGAGAGTGTAATTGATAGAAATAATTTTTCATAGCCAGAAAACCTCTGTGTGGGCTGTGCCAAGAATGACCGTCTGGGATTGTCTACCTTTGTACTTTCTCCTTTCAACACCAATCAAATAAACGTTTGTAAACGAGAGCTTAGTATGGCTCAGAAATACACAGCACAAAAACACCCCCTTCTTTTGTTTCGTATCAAAGCACTGCTGCTGGTGACAGGTTCATTGCTCCTGCCAAAGATTTGAAGTTCAGTTCTCTGATGTGTTTTTTTAAACCATGAGTAGGCTGTTTTTTGGAGTTGTCTGTTGTAGTCTAGTGGCCTGAACTATACTGTAAATGAACAGAGCTGCAATAAAAGCAGAGCTATTGACTCCTTGCCATTCACACTGCACTCTTAATTATGACAGAAATTTAAGAGGATCGGGTAAAGACCCTTTTATGATAAGTAATTGAACACATACAACTATCATGCATAAATGTTTATCATATTTACCATTAATAAGAAAAAACAGTATGTTAACACAAATTCCATAACATCAATGCATGTAATTAAATTCCTTTTATGTCAATCCATGTCTTTGTTTGAGGTCGACCTTAAATTGAACGCAACCCATGAGACATCTTTATCGTAATAACAAAATCCTTCAATGGGTTCCCTCTAATCTCGCACTATCCTGCAAGTGTTGACTCAGTAGTTTCCATTCATCCCACAGCATCACACTACAGAGTGTGTACGTCACCTGCACCCGAAGCACACCATATTCAACAAAGTGTTGTGCATTTAAATAGTTAGAAACCATTTGCCTGATAAAAGACAGTAAATAAGGAACTGTAGGCATAATCGTTCTGTGTATGAAAATGCATTTGGTTGCAGTTTTTTGAGTGATGTCATTAGATTGAACTTGAAATACCTGGATGATGCACTCAGTCCCCTTAAAGATTAACCATGGTTTTATTATAGTAAAAGTGTAACCAGGTTTTTGGCATATTGATTACCATTTGTATAACCAGTTTTTCTATATGAAAATTAACCATGCTTTTACTACAGTAACCACGGTTTAACTATTCCTGCTGAGAATAACAACAGAACCCTGCCCAAAACACAATAGAAAATGATAATGGATTTAATGGTTATAATGGGAATTGTATTGGTTTTAATGGAAACTATAATGGTGTAACTGGTTCTATTGGTGGGAACCATAAACGTACAGCTTAACTGTGTTTTCTAGTAAAGTAAAACAAAATTAAATATGGTTGTACTTGTACTAAAGCCTAATAAGTGTGCTGAGACTTTAATGTGAGATTTTTTTCACAGTCGACCAAGGGATGGATGTGAAGGGGGCTTTTTTGCATATAGCCTGTTTGATACAGGTATCATGTTTTAGCGTTGTAACTGTATTTACAATACAAGGTTTTAGAAAATCACAAACGTAATAAAGATTGAAAGTTAATAATCTCCTCGCGTTGACCATGGCGCTCCCTAGACTGCTTTCACTTGAGGAGGTTACTATAGCAACACGCTGCCGAAGCACTTTTCGTAAAACAAGATAGCCTATTGTAATTATTTATGACTTTATTATAGCTTAAAATATCACAAACATCTAAACTGACCGGTCGCGAAATGTGCGAGGGATAGTACAAGACGAACCCATAAAAACAGACCGACGTAAAATCCAATGCAAATCTGCACACTGCTCGTAAATAATAGGCAATCCATAACACGCTAGGGCGCTTTAATAGAGTTGGGACACCCAGCCCTTCCCTTAAGATCTGTGCAGCCGCGACGGCACTCATCCTGCACACCACGATAAAATGAGCAAAAGACGCGGCTCGTAAGCGATAACTGAGCGTTTGGATGCGGAGGTCTCCGTCGCGCGACGATGCGGTAACCGGTGCAGGCGGCGCTTGCTCTTCGTGTGATCTGAGCCCAGAACAGGACAGTTTTAATAGGAATGAGCTGATGGAGCTGGGTTTGAGAGAACCGGTATAACAGACACGGGGATTATTATTCTAGCCAGAGGGGCAGAGGTTTAATACTTCCTGGATTAACTCTCCCGTAATCGGCACGGGCTACAGTGGAGCAACGCAACGCCGGTGCGCCCGTTTAAACGCTTTTTTAACCGTACACATTGGCGGGACTCTGACAGGTGAACGAGGCTATATATCAAAATTTAGCAGTTTTTTATTTACCTCAATCCATAAATCCTCAAAGTGGTCTTTCCTGAAGAAGTACCTGTATTTTTGGAGGTAGGATGCAGTTCTTCTACCTAACACGGCTCTGCCTGCTCTGACTCTCGAGAACAAATCTGCCCCGTGTTCACCGAGAACTGTTTCATATGGGCGAAGCGAGGAGTCGGTTCCCTTCGTGTTGGACATGGGCTCGCTGTCAAGATAACGGGGTGTCCGATCCAGAGCGGGAGAAACGATGGGCCGAGCTGTTCGATCAGATGGATCTAAATAAAGATGGGAGGATCGATATGAACGAGCTGCGCACCGGATTGAGCGCCTGGGGCATCGTTCGCAGTGAGGTTGACGAGGTGGGTCGCTTACTTTGGGAAGTTGATAGTTGTTCACCATAAACATGTTCATTGCTGGGAGATGAGCTGCAAGGTGCACTGAATTGCAAACATACGAAACCCTAACATGTCAGGGTCCGGTTGCATAAAAGGTTGACTAGTCTTAAAAGTTAGTCTAGCTAGCTATTTTTTATTATTTTTTTTTTAAGACTGGTCAAATTTATTTTTAAATTCAGTTACATAAACATGTAGATTAGTCTAAAAAAAAAAAAAAACCGAACTACCCTTGGCTAACTGTTATCAGAATACACTGTCTTAACATAGAGGCTAATGATACTGGCCTCAGGTCTAATTTTTGGTAAGTAAGACTTAATAACCGCGTGGTTTATGTCATGCTTACTCTTAGCAAGAGTGAAACTTACCCAGAAGAATACTGCCATGTCTGCGACCAAGGACAAATGATCCCGTGTAATTTATTTAAGAGTTTGACTTCTCTTTCCACGCTGCAATATTGACAAACCTCCAGACTAATTTCGTTGCTTGGGTAGGGAGACTGGAAAGTGTTGCAGCGCAGGGTGAGATGTGACATTAGAGGTCTAACCCAGTGATTTGTACTGAAAACTGGATATAACTTCTCTATAAAATCACAAAATATATCATCATAGGCTATATATCAACAAAATATTATATGAATTAATCACATTAATGCAATATATTAACAAAAAACAAGCTGTTTTGTCATAATTATCCTAAGGGGCCTCGCTTTGGAAATTGTGTTGGACTCTGGGGCCTTCAAGTCAATAAGCTTGAGAACCACTGGTTTAGCCAATGAGTTAATCATATGAACTCCATTCTTCACTATACATGCGTAATTATTTTACATCTGCTTTTATAATTTGTGAGCATGTAAATTAAAGTTAAATTAACATCTATCAGCAGGTTCTTTTGTTAATGTGATAAAATAATGCGGTCAGATACTTTTTTCTAAGGTCCAATTCTCGCTATTAACAAACCTACGATTTGTTCCTCAATAAACTCCTATTTTGCTGCTTATTAATAGTTAGTAAGGTATTGTTAAGTTTAGGTATTGGGTCTGATTTGGGATGTAGAATGTGGGCATGCAGAATATGTGCTAATAAACATGTTAATAATAGGCATGCTAATAAACAACTAGTTAATAGTGAGAATTGGTCTCTATACTAAAGTGTTACCAATAATGTTTTTATACATGTTCAAGGATTATGCTACAGCTGCCCAGATGCAGAGAGTTGCAAGTGTAACACTTGTAGCTCTACTGGACTGCATAAAACATTGCACAAAATAAAACATGCACACTGTCTGTAATTTTTTTTTTTTGAGATTATGAGCATATATAACAACAACTATTTGTGATTGTGAATTTGATTACTGAAATTGTCAGCATTCCTCTGCTGCATGGAGTGAGGAAAGAGGAGTTGTGGGATAAAC
>SCHK01346611.1:0-13568 GCA_004124795.1 Poropuntius huangchuchieni
ATTAAAATAGAAACCATTATTTTATATTGTAATAACTTTTTTCTGTATTTTTGATCAAATAAATGCAGCCTAATTTATTAAAGAATACATCTAAATGTAATTAAATCAGTAGTCTTTTGTGATGATTTACTCTACAATTGCAAATAAACAATTGTAATAAAAAATACAAATTTTATGCAATGCAGTGTTAAATATACAGTATTGACCATTATATCCAATATCAACTTATACCATTAAATGGAAGAGACAGATAAATGGCCAATATTAAAATATTCAGTTTTGTCAAAAAATGATTAAATTAGTAGTGTCTTCTAAAGTTTAACTTTTCCATAACCATAATGTAAAAAACGGGAAATGAGTATGCCCAGTTATATATTCAGTATCAACTGTTATATCGAAAACCTATAGACAAATAGATGGAATAGAATATTTAACTATTGTATTCCATATATGGTACCGGAATATTGTGCATCCCTACTAAATTGATCTAAAACTAACCAAACATCCACACACCTGCCTGTTTCGTACCCATCTTTGGCCGTCTCATCCATATCCACAGGCCCGGTCTGTAGTTGTGTTCACTTTATAACGGTTTACTTGTTTTTCTTCAGACCTGCGCAGTCAACCCTTCCGCCGGGCCGACGCCCTGAGGAGGAGTGGGAGAAGGAACTTGGAGGTACAGCACCTTCAGCTACGCAACATGGAGATCACCACCTGCTAGCCAAGCTTGATCAACTTTTAAGGACAGAAGGTGGGCCAATGACACTACTGGAAAAAAATAACAAAAAATAGCACACTTAGGCCAATGGCAGGATGGCTAAATATGACATTGAACTCTTCTGTTTACCTGGGATCTGGCATCTCGATTTAATGGACAGTTTTAAAGAAAGTAAGATGAAGAGAACATGAAGTGTAGAGTGTTGGATGCAATATGCTGGCCTATACAGTCAAATGTGGATTTTATAAATGGACATTAGGAAGATTGTGGTTTTTATGTTTAACCCTATTCAGTTTTGTGACATTGTGTATTATGTACAAGACAGAGCAGAAATGCCAAAGGACGTTCTTGGATTGGCCCACAATTCATTTTCATTGTCATTTAACCTCTGGTTCTAAAACTCCAAACTGAGCAGCTTTTTCTGAAGGGAAGATTTACAAGATGCACTTTTAATTTTTTTTTTTTTCTTTTTATCTTTGATCATCTTAAAACTGAACTTTTGATTATAAAAAAAAAAACACGGATGAAATGCGAGAGGGAGATTCGATCTTAAGCTGGACTTGATACTGTTATGCTATTGAGGATTACTCATTGCGGACTGAAAAATAACATGAAATGTTGAGAAAATGTTTACTACCAAGCATTCACAACCAGTGTGACACTGTATGTACAATACATCTCATTTTAATCACAGAATTGCTCTCCTACTGGTTTTATCTCATGTGACATTTGTGAGCTGTGGAAAAGAGTTTGCTGTTTTTTTAAAAACGAAGACATTTCATTGGACAAAAAAAAGTCTTTTTTTTAAATGTACAGATATTTTGCTACAAAATTGAGCCTCTTATTTTTTACATTGTTCATCCATTGTGGTGCTGTACATATTGTTGAAACAAACCAACTTGTCCTGCAATATCACTGGAATGTTATTAACTTTTATGTTGTTTAGTATGACAGTATTATTTAATCTGATGGTGAAGACAGTGAATCAACTTACTCTGTGACCTAAATTGCTCTCTCATCACTATTGTTGCATATGGTAAATGTCTGTGGTTGCACGTAACACTTGAAAGCTTGAACAGACACTAGTGGCACATATAACTTTTTTCTACTTTGATCTCTTTAACTGGAATCAGTGGTTGTGTGCAAATAAAGCAATGACACCAGCACCATTAAAAACAATGATTCTTTCTTTTGTGTGGTCCGTGCAAGAATTAATTTGTATTAACAAGCCAGGGCATTCAAAGATAAATGTAATGTTGCACCTAATGCTGCCACAAGGTGGTAGCAACCCCCTGTGTTCAAGGATCTTTGCTAAATCTTTTTGGCCTCAGCTCCATGGAATAGGCATTTATACTAATAAACATGGTCAGATTACAGTTACTAAATTTATTTAAACACTATTGTTTTATTAAAGCTATTTGATTAAACTGTTCTTTTTTTTTTTTTTAAATGCCGATTGCTGTGATTTACAGTACTAAAAATGAAATGTAAATAATACCTAAAATGACTTATATTTTGTAAAAAGGGTGATGCGTTCAGCATAAATTATCAGATAAAATGCTTAAAAAAAGGTGAAACTTAGACTCTCATTTTTCAAATATGTGATGAACAATGCTTTCCTTTCTGTATTTAAAAATTAATGGACATAAAGAGCATTAAATAATGCAATAGGTGAATCATCTAATTTTCAGCCACTTCAGTTCAACAGTTCCACCGGGTCACAGTGGGATACCTACATCTTGTCGGCTGGCTAATGGACATCACACAAGGTTGGGGACCAGTTCACGATGCAGAACTAAAGAGGAGAAAGATAAAAGCTGACAACTCCTCACGCTATGGAGAACGTGGGCAGACCTCCCAACTGCCACTGTCAGAAACTTTAAGAGTACTGAAGAAGTGTTCCATGAAAGAACTATGAAAAACAGAAATGAAATATTACAATAGATAAGTGCTTAAAGACAGTGTACATTACTCAAAAATGTAAAAACGTACTCAAGTAATTAATTAACAGATGCATTTATCCAAAATGATATTGCTGAAGAATGATTAGATGACATTTGACTTTAAATATTAATAGTTGTTTTTCACAGTTATGAAAAAGAATTAAAAAAGAATAAACTCAAGCAAAACGCATGGGCTAAAAATGTATGTATTCATGTAAGTAATATTTCAGTAATTAAATTTTTCTTCCAAATGATCTTTTAGGCCTACAAAAGTGACAGTTGAGTATGCTGTCATTCTGCATCAAATTATTTTATTTTATATATAACTTATATATCACCCGACACTGGAGCCTAAAAGCAATATGGCGTTTGACGTTTCGTACATGAAATGAAATATCATAGTCAAGAAGGCGTATCAAAACACATACCAGTCTGAATAAATATAGTTCTGTGTGCTAAAGATTTACAATGTGTGTAACAAGCTTTGTTTATTGACGGTTACCACATCCAATCGTATGGTCGTATTGCATGGGTTTCGATAGCGATTGGACAACGCGATAATGTAGGCGGTGCTTCACAAATACGGAAGCACAAACCGCGATGTTTTGAAACTCTTCAACGTTTGACAATTTTCAAATTGCTACACATTGTGTTCAGCTAAATCCGCTTTAAATCAGTTGTATTACTCGTCTAACTGTATAAAACGTACTTAACATGCATTGTACGAGTCGAGTGTAATTAATCATTTGAAAACTGAGATAAACTAGCGCGCTAACAAACTAGCCAGTTGTCTAGGAAACGGAAACGCGCAAACTAAAAACGCAGGATGTGACTCACTAGCCAACAATTTCAACTTTAGAAACACTTATCTTGGCGACCATGCTGCGGTTTGCCAGAGATAAAGACGGCCAGTCTTTAGACGTTTATTCTGATGATGAGGATAATGCTGCATTAGCAGGAAGAAGAAACATGTCCGAGGAAATAAATGTAACGTTAGCTTCACGTGAAAGCAGCGAGATCCAATCTGCAACGTCTGGGCGGCTACCCGTGCGTCAGCGGTACTGGAAAGACACACACCTGTGGCCCGCTCGAATAGTCTCTGTGCTATGCAGCGTTGTCATCGTCTCATTTATCGCTGTGCTAATCTCCTTCTTGTACATCGTATTAAAAGGTAAAATAAATTGATATCTATTTCTCGGAACCCTTCTGCTGAAGTTCAAGCATGTGCAATACATAATAATGAATGCATTATGCTTTAATTGTATTATTAACTATTTGATGTATAGATCTAAGAGCAGAGAGGATAACCATTGAAGATGGATCAGAAGTGAGACTGCTGGGTAGGTCCAAATTAGACACAGTGTATTGTAACATAGTGGCTGCATGTTGTCAAACAGGAATATTTTCTTGCAGGTTTTTGGAGTATTTTGGTCCTGTCTTCTGTGGCTGGAGTTCTTTGTTGCAGCTTCTCCTGGACCCTAACCTACTTTGACTCCTTTGAGCCTGGAATGTTTCCCCCAACTCCTCTTTCTTCAACCAGACTCAAGTGAGCATGTTTTATCTCTTTGCACAATTAAATCACAAACCATATTCTCTAAAGCACAACCATGTAGCACACTGTCAAGTTTTTGTTCCCAATATAGAGTTCTGCTCATACTTTTGCATACCTCTTGCAGAATATGCAAGATGTTGATAATTTTAGCAAAATAAGGGGAAATAAAAATTGCATGTTATTTTTTTCTGTAGATCTGTCCCGAATAAGCTGTTTAACAGATTGTATTAAGATTCAAAGGTTTGTAACATTCACTGATGTTCAAGATGGCAAAATAATGCATTATAATCCGTGTGGTATAAACTTTTGGAAACGTAACTATCTTATGTAGCCTCTGAAGTTACTAAATGGGAAAAAAAAGATACTTAAAATAAAATATATCTTTAAGCAAAATAAGACAAATGTACAAACCATTGTCTATTAAAATTTAAATTGCACAGCTCTTTATTCTTGAGAATCAGTAAATCTTTTCACCTTTTGTAGTAGTTGTATATCAGTCCCTCAGTGGTCCTCAATGTGAAAAGATAGATCTTAAAATCCTACAGTCACTGTTGGTAAAGGCTGGTAAGACCTGGAGGATTTTGGACAGTTTAACTGCTCAGAATAAACAAGGTGCATAAACATCTACCTCAAAACATAAAAACAGTTTTTGATCACTGAGGTAACAACGCACTATATCAGGATATGTAAACTTTTGAGCTGGTTAATTTTTTTGTAAATTTGGTTTTATTATTTTGTCTTATGGACTATGTAAACATCTGTTATGTGAAACAGCTTATTCAGGACAGTTCTAAATATAAAAGTAACATGCAATGTATGTAAACCTATGAGCAGAACTGCATAGATAACAATACCGTGTCCATGAACTTTTTTATTTTTCTAAAAGTCACAATTATTATATATAAAGTATGTGATTATTGATTAAATAATCATTTTTACTCATTGAAAATTCAATAATTAGCCTATGTGTAATTATATTATTGTAAGACAATACTGTATATGGTGCGTTGTAGGTGGTGTAAGTGGTCGCCTTTTCTTTTTTCTCCATTTTTAAAGCAAATGATTCTCTTTTAATATTAGATGTTATACCATTAGATAAGTTGGTTAAAACCGTTTTATATTAAATGTAGCCCAATACACCACAGAAAGTACCACAGAATTGTATTGAAAAGTCATGTCAAAAAAAAAAAAAAAACTCTCTGAAATTTGAAAATCCACTACCTTCTTAGGCAGTATCCAGAGGGAGGAAGTCATTAAGGCACATCTGACTCTTATATTTGAGTTATTTCCTGCCTACTAAGACGCCTCCATGTGGTCAATTTCTCATGGCACCATAGATGTATTCCATAGATCGCATCTGATGGACTAATAGTAGTCATTAAATATTTGCTTGGGTATCTGGAAAGCGCACCTGAATTTGTTCTAGATCATTAGAACTTACCTTATGGTGCTTTGGAAACGGGTCTGAAACCTGTGAGAGGGACCTTTATACAAAAACAATCTGTGTGGACATTACCAGTCTGTGTGACAAACTACCTTAAGTTTCAGGAAACACACCATTTTCATTTTCCAAGTAATTCAAACTTTGTAAAGGCTCTATGTTTGTTACTGTTCAACAGCAACTGAAAGAATTAAAACAAAAAAAAATCTTTTTAAGTCCATCCTAAAGAAATCAGAAGAAACTTCTTAGAAATTACATAAAAAGCTCACATTCATCTGCAGTAGGCAGAAAAACTCGATCATCCAATCACTTCACTTTAGACTCACCCATTATCAAGCTAGTGAGTTAATTTACTGCTGCGGCACCTACGACAGTCATCTCACTGATCCTGTGAGCACTATTCATTTATTTCAGTCCTTGATGTCTGATTGTCTCTATAAGTAGCTGGGTTTTTTTTCCATAGCCAGTTCTGCTCAGTAGTGTAATAGCCTGAGAGAGAACAAGAGTTATAGGAACATGTTATCAAGGCTGTTCCTCTGGTCTGAGGTTATTCACCCATTTTTCCTATTTTGTTTTTAGCTGTCAGTGCCTTAGAAGCTTGTCAGCTGGTAAAATAGAAAATTGTTCCTATCTCTTTGTGCTGGTTCGACTCGCCCGGGCGAGAGCACAGACTCTGAGGAGAACAGAAAAGCAATTTTCCTGTAATTGCTTTTCATCTTCAGACCTGCATACTTGCACCAAGCGGAACATTCAAAAACTGTCCCAGAATTGGTCCTCAGGGAATTCGCGTGGCTCCAAGCCCCATCAAATATGCCTAAATGTCCTTTACCCCTACTGCTAATGCTCTTGGAGAAGTGAGCGGAAAGAGGACTTTGCCTAACCTTTTTAGTATTGCTTTTTCCAAAGTAATTGATTTTCATTTAGCTGGCTTTTTCTTTTTTTTTTTTTTTTGGAAGGGTTGGGGATTAGTTCACTCAAAAAATGAAAATTCTGTCTTCATTCACAGACCTTCATCATTTCATTCTAAACCCGTAAGAAACCTGAGAAATTTCAGACTCTCCTCAGAAAATCCACACAACCAGAACATTGATACCTCAGTTTGTAAATGATTTAATTGAAATCTTCTGAGGACGTGATCACTTTATATGATGAACAGGTTTAATTTAGGCGTTTATTCACGTATAAACATTGAGCAGTGCACACACATAGAGCACATCAAATATGGTAAATAGAAACTCAAATATGCTTGTCTGACACACAAGAACCAATGAGGTTTGTTGTCGCGTGTCACGCAAGCATGTTTGAGCCTCCACAAGAACCAGTGAGGTTTCTTCTTGCACATTCCAAAGTGCCTCTTCGTAAGACTTATACACCGCTTGATTTATATGGATTTCTTTTACAAACTGAAGCATCAAAGTTTTGATAGCATGGACTCTTAATGGAGGGACTTTCCATTTGTAGAATAATTCAGATTTCTATTAATGGTAAGGGCAAACCTTCGTGACTGTGTCCCCTTTTGCTACATATGTCTGAGCTGTTAACAGGAAGCGTTAACCACCGAAAGACTGCCACAACCAACTCAGTGATGTGCACAATGGAGCTGGTGTAACCCTAGAAACTGTTTCGTCTCCATGGTTAGTAAGCAAACTAACTGACACCAAGGAGAAATAATAAACATAGGTGCAGATATAGAGCATTAGTCACACTCCCTCAGTGGTTTACCTACTGCATAAATGAGGAAGTGTTTGGAGGGTGTGATGAATTGCTGTTAGCCCATCAGACTGTGAATTCTGTTGTATTTCCAGTGACCTTAGTGCTTCTGACATTTATTACCAGGAGCTTTGTGTAAACAAGGTAGGAGGCACGTGTACAGCGAGGGATGCTGTGACAAGCTGTTGCCATTCGCAGATTTAATATACTTTGAAATTACCTCAATTTAGATTTAATGATCCAGGCATGAAGAGAACTAAGCTTTGAAAGACTTCAGAGGACAGTCAAGTGATAACATCTTCTAATGAATATTGAACGGTGACCTAAGACTGAACTAAAAATGATGCAGCCTAACTTATTATGGAAAGAAGTTTGTAGCAGAGCTCTTTAAAGTTGTTTTTCAACTCCAATTAATTCATGCTGGATGGCACCCCTTGAACTTCTCATTCATATGAGATGGTGAAAAAACAGGGAGCCCTATTTGAAGTCAGATGAAACATGTCTCCTCTGCTAACTTTGAGTTTGCAAATGAGTTTAAGGCTGTGCTCCAATTTATGAATCTATAAGCCAGCTTCTGATTGGCTGTTTGAGAGGAACGTTATTGATTGTGTCTGGAGGCTTGGCGATAAAACCCAGGGTCACTCCATCGCCAGGCGAGTTGGTTATCTAATCACACAGCGGTGCTTTGACGATGTCCGTACTAAACCCAACTTACACAGCTGGCTCAGAACGCAAACAGGCTATCGACCAGCTAGCAGCCGGATGGGGTGGTATTGACTGACCCCCACGGAACTGTGACTGGGTCTGCTTGTTCCTTCACGCTTGCATAGCTCTGGTTCACCAGCACAAAACAGCAGTGGTCGACACACACTCTGTCCTATTGGCATTCTCCATGTCAGTTCTCACTGTATGTCTCAGCGCCGCTCTAGCAATTAGCCTCTTGCGTTATCCTCAGATGACTCGGATGCTAATAGAAGCTTTCCTCGTTTGTTTCCAGATACGCACACACGTATTAGTATAATGCACCCATCACTTTGTTTCCATAGAAACCCAACCTTTCAATCATTGGGTGCATATGGTGGTCACAGTCAGTTGTTTGTGGTTCTGTCTCTTGCAGATAAGCTTTACATTATCTGGCTCCGTTCTAGGTGCAGTTCAGGGAGTTCACGCCACAACAATTGATTTGCTGAATTAACTGGCTAATAGAAATTAGTTTAGTCTCTTTTGGTGCTTTCGGTTTTTAGTCGTGTCTCGTCGTCCTCGTCTAATAGTCCTGATTAGATCTCACATCTGTGAATTATCTGAATGGATGGCCTTAATTATAATCATCTGCCAAACTGTTTTTCCCCATTGATTTGTTGGGAAATGCTTGGCTCCCTAATGTTCCATGTCAAGGCTGCTCTCTGTATAAGTTGTGTTATTAAGTCTGTTGTGTCTTTGGGATAGATGAACCTTTCCTGGCTTTAATAGACACAAGCTGATAGAGCCGTATCTGAGCATGTGACATGTCTGGTTGAGACTTATCATTGAAAATGAGCCTTAATATGTCATGGTCAAGTTCAGCTGATGTAATAAAGAAATCTGCTGGTTAATTTTGATGTCATGCAGCGTGAGCCACAGTTTCTGACTCCAAATGCTGTATCAGATCATAAAAGCAAACGACAAAGGGTGTGTGTGTAACACGACCAAAAAAATCATGATCCAATCCCTTATCTCTATAGCGCAATGTTAGTTGGCTAGACAGTGATTCATTTATGAATCGTTAAAATATTGGTGCCGAGGACACCATGAGCCTGGAGACTGTGAGTATTTATCCTTAGCTTAATTGTGGCTATAAATATGTATTGCTTATTAATGGCTGTTATGGTAATATTCTCAATTGAAACAAAGTGGAAGCATTCAGCTGGAAACCGTATTCAATATGTTACGACTTAGCAAGTGGATAACCATTGAAAACCCAAATGATGCGTGTTTGTTTGTTTTTTGTTTGTTTTTTTTTACTATAGAAAATATTAGAGTGCCATATGGGTAATGAAAATAAAAAAAACAATTCAAAAAAACATGTGCCAAGCTCTCAGAAATGTGGTTTCATATAGTTTTGGAAAAACAAAAAAAACAATATACTGTTTTCAAGAGAACTTTCAATTTAATGAGATAAAAATGTCACGTGGCGTAGCCATCAAAAAGTAACATCTGTTTCTTTTTAAAATATACTTTTAAGTTTTTAACACATATCATAAATTATGTAATAAAAAATATTTAGGTTTTTGTGTGACATTTTGCTACCTGATCTCTTTCATACAAATTTAAAAAGACATATTGACCTTGACACTCGTGAGGGGCTTCTGCAGAGGTCCTCTTTTTCTGTTGGTGGCACCACATAACTTTTTAGGTCACACCACAATTTTCATCTGGTGAAATGTGATTTTTGAAAGTTTTTTTTGTTTTTTTTAATTAATAAACTGAAGAATTTTAGATAAAATAATAATAAAATATTTTCCACTTTCTTCATTATGATACCAGGGCATAAAAAGCTCATTGTATCATTCTGAGCTTTTTAAATTTATGCCCCCAAAAAACTTAAGTACCACCAAAAAAACTGAAATTCTAAAATTCTAAAAACATGATCATTTTAGAAGAGGTGTATTACTTGCTCATTCTGAAAGTCTATGTATGTATTATTTGCATTTTGAATGGATTAACTGAACAACAAAAAAATTAACAATTTGTCACATTGGTGCAGATTTGTGTTCCTGAACCTGCTACTCTAAAAGCATGTTCAAATTAGCCATTAAAGAGGGCTCATGGGAGTGGATAACATGGGACATCTGGATGCCTCATAATGGGATTTTTATGAGCCTCCGCACTCACTAGAGTAGAGTAATGGCCAGCTGATATGATCAATGCACTTGTCTGTGTTCCATACAAGTTCCTCAGTTTTGTTTGTTCCGTGTGCTTTTGAACTTCCTCGATTAGCGTTAGACACCTCTAGAGAGTTACAGACTGAGATTGAGTGATAAAATAAAAAGTGGTATTACATCATGTAGCTGTGCAATTAATCACATGAATAATTTAGATTATTATACCAGCTGTTATGATTACGTGTATTGAATACAGTACTTCCATTGCATCAGAGGTTTCTATTTGCAGTGTGCATTTTGCAGTAGCTGAGCATTGTAACAATTTACATACGTCAGTTGTGCACAATTCAAGAGATGTGAAAGTCATTATGGTGGATTCACAACAAAGCATTAACTATCCCATTATGATCATCAAGGCACAGGCATAGTGTAAATGATATCATCACAGCGTAAACTGCTTTGTTAATTATATTGAATATATAAATAAATAGGCCTGAATAAAAGGCTGGAATACACTACATGACTTTCCCCCAGATTAGCAGACTAAAAGGGTCAACTCTAGTTGCCAAACGTCAAAGCCAGTCTCCAGAGTCTTGGCACTTGACAGATTGCCACAAAGCTATTGTGAGGTGTATGATGGGCTTTAGATTGTGATTCATCCAGCCAGAAGATATCAGGCATGTTTGATATTTTGAAACGATGTTATACTGTTTTCATAAATGCTTCACCTAGCAACAGTTCACGTTTTGCATTGAGTTTGTGTAAACTGACTGTTTAGAGACTTAATTTTCTGATGCAATTTAAGAACACAGTTCTCAACTTTAGTCATTTAGGCTACATACTGTAAAGAATATGTCATGCACTTTTTTTTTTAATTGTATCAAAATTCTATTACAATATTCAACTATTATGTTTTTTGTTATAGTCACGTTCTGGACTAATGCATTGGATGTTTGTGTTCTGGTTTTGCAGAAGAATGACTGGACACTCTTTCCACATGGGCTACAGTATGGCTATACTCAACGGTATAGTGGCTGCGCTCACTCTTATATGGTATCTCTCCTGATGTGCCTCAACTGCCACACATCTGTGGACACCTCGACTGTCATTTTAAGTTGCAATTACCAGGAGGCAATTCCAAGTTTAAATGGTTCACCCCAAAATGAAAATGTGCTGAAAATCTACTCACCCTCAGGCCATCCAAGAAGAGTTTGCTTCTTTTTTTTTTTTTATCTGAACAGATTTGGAGAAACTTGCTCACCAATGTTGAATTGAAACTCTGCTGTGAATAAGTGCCATCATTTTTGGGTGAACTATTGCTTTAATGGCAGAAGGAGCTGTCAAATAATGTTACTAATATAACTACAGATAAAACTTACATAAAAAAGCACAAATACAAACACAATGAATGGAATACTAGTTAAAAAAAATAAATTTTTAGTCATACAGACACTGAATAACAAGAAGTAAAGCAATAAAGTACAATGTTTTATTTTTAGAGGATTTCTTATATTTTCATATATGCTAATTTGACAAATTCAATACACAACGCACAATGACTTTTTATAATGGACTACATTTAAAAACAAATTTTATTCAGTTATTTTGTCTTATAAAAGGCTTTTATTACAGAATCCCGTGCAAGCAGCTTTTTACCATTACAATAGCAGAGCATTAAATCTGCTTTTTGCTCTTTTGATGTCATTCATTGTCAGTGTGGCAACACATAGATGCTGTTTAAATCTGTTCAATAAATTGAATTTGCATTTTAGGAACTCTGCTTAGCAAGGACTGCAGTCCCTTCGCAGTCCTGCTTTATTAAAGCTGTAAGTTGCTGCTCTATTGAGCGTTTTAATGGGGGAAATCATTAATACAATAGCTGTTTTGCGGTTGATGAAGAGTGACCATGTTAAAGCTTTGTTGAGAGCCTGGGAGAAGGTCAGAGAGTGTAGAAGTGTGGATTTAATTTATGACTTTAATTATTTGATGCAGACTCTGCCAGGCCATGATTACTTTTTTCTTCTTCATTAGATTAACAGGCCCTGTAGCGACTCATTGCAGCTAGCGCTAATGCACTGGTCTGTCTCGTATATATGGAGTATTAATGCACTGCCGCCTCATGTGTGAGTGCTTTCTTTTTGTATCAGTGGCAAAAGGCTCCTATAATTTGTTTTCTTTTACTGGACATTTCCATCTCCATTTGGTTTGTTGAGATTTGACAATTTCCAGAAGTAGTTTATCCACCTCAAAACCTGTTGCTTTTAGATTGTTGAGGTATTTTAAGGTAAAAGGGAGATTTTTGTGTACATGCTTGATCACGCCGTCCATGTTCTTAAGCCTTAAAAAACATGTTCTTGCATGACTTGGTGACAAAGTGTCTCTCTTAATGATGTTTCTGTTGAGGTGAAGGTCTGTCTGAGGTAAACCTTGTCTCACTCGCCTTGAATCGTGCAGTGTAACTGTCACAAACAATATCACGTACAGAAACCACTTGATTTGGAGGTTGAGTGGTTCGCTTACTTGTTTTCTTGCCATTTATATAATCAGGGATGAAAAAACAACACTGGAATATTCATCGCTTGCCCAGGAGGTGGGATATTGTGTCAAATAACGCTAGCAGAAATACCTTTGTAAGAATGTATTTATGCAAAAAGCAATAAATTTGCAATTGAAATAAAAACAAAGAAAATCAGCTTTTGTTTTATTTTTTCATTCTTTAATATTTTACTCCAGCACTACTTACTGTGCTTGCTTTTCCTTTTTTGTAAAATGGAAAAAAGCCTCCACATAAAATCATAATGTGCTGCAATTCGCAAAGACATAAAAACTAATAGAAACGTCTGTTTTGCAGTTTGTGGCTGAGCACTTCTAAAGATCCCAGTTAAAGCCTAAGGGCGCTGTGGTTCAGAACGCACAGCGCAGACGTGAGTACGAATGGCAGTCGATATGAAAGCATTTGCTATGATGCCTTTTTACTTGTCACTCAAGGCTAGTTTTCACGAAAGGGCAGCGAGACATGTAATCATTCTGCAGAATAAAAAATTACACCCACGGCTCGCTGTGTGTATGACAAAATTGACTCTTAATCTGTCTGATAAACAACAGAAAGAAAAAAAAAAAGTCAGATTGAAAATACACTATATAAACTAATAACAGAACTCCAATTCACAAAGGTGTAATAAAGTTCCAGCCCGTGGCTTGAATTAATGGAATCGCAACCATGCCATCACAAACATGTACATCATTGATGATTATTATTGATATGATTATGCATGAAGGCAAATTCTCTGAGGTTAGCATGCGTCTTTGTTGACACATTATATAAGGGAAAAGAAAATATTCA
>SCHK01346624.1:9951-23333 GCA_004124795.1 Poropuntius huangchuchieni
TTAAAGCATGAATTTAATCATGAAGGGCATCTGAGAAAAAAAAAAAGATTCAGATTGCGAATGGCATTCAATATTAACTTCAGCAGTAAACTGGGGCTCTAACTGATCATTACTAGAGGTGCGAGACAGGGAGGAAGGAAATAATAAATGGATGGAAAAGGATTTTTAGAGGAAAGGAATGAGGAATGAGCCGGGCCGGGTGGAAATGGTGGCCTAGCTGCTTGACAGTTGACTCTGTTGGATGTGACTTTCACAGTCTGCTGGCAGTTTGTGTGGAAGCCATCACATCTGTGACTCGGAGTTTGATTAATGAGCCTTTCAGCTCGTCTCTGCCATGTGAGGTGGGGCCACGGCCTTCTCCCAGGCTTCAGTGATTCACCCACCGACACACACACATACACACACACATGCACACACACATGCAAAGTACAAACTCAGACACCAGGAGCTCTACGCCTGCCTCATGCTAAACAAAACCTCATTGTGTTTGCTAATTTCCAACACTAGCCACCAAAACAAAGGCAAAATGATGGAGAGACACAATGACGATTTCCCACAGTCAGTCAGAGAACATGACGGAAAGGACTCGTTTGTGAAACTTAAATACTTATACTTAATAATATATAAACTATATACTATACAAATATAAACACCTATAAAAAAAGTCACTACAGTGACAGGTTGACAAAGAAAGTGTTTGCTTTCCAGTAACACACTGAAAATATTCTATTCCTCGGCCATGACAGATTCCCTCACCCAAAAAAGCAACAATAACAAACTCATAACACAAAGGTGGCGATAGCAATTACTTCCCCGCACATTGCGATGCTGCCTCTAGCCGAGTCGCTGCGCGTCTGTGGAAAAAGCCCTTGCATTCTGACACATTTGTTTGTATTTTATACCCTGGGAAAGAAAGCTAACCATATGGCCATCATTGGGAACAGATGGCATTTGCCCAATGTGAACGGCGGTGCCTATCACTGCAATTTAAAGCACTCCACTTCCCGCATCAACTGCCATCACTCTCAACAGATACTTCTCCACTCACTATTGTTCTGGATGATAGAGGCATGACAGCACGAGGCTGTAAAAGTTGACCTAGCCAATGTACTACACAGTCAAAATTCATGTCTTTCAATGCAACTCACAATAGCACAGAAGAGAACATAGAAGACATATTTTAGCATTGTTTGTGATGGGGCGAATAGTTTTAGCCGTGACCAAGAGCATTACAATTGTTCAGAAGGTGCTTGTTAAGTGTTTCCTTTGGTAACTCTGAAAGCCACATCTGGTGATTTTTACAGACCCATCCATCAAGCAAGTCTTACAAAGCCGAAACTACAACTGTGTCAAACTAAACCACAATATATTATATGAAAATCCATTAGAGGAAAATGTTTAACCTTAGAGCTCACTTATGAAAGATTACCACTTCTCACTTCATACTCAAACTTCTGCTGTGGCACAGGAAAAAAGGAAGTACACTACCATTCAAAAATGTTAAAAAAGATGATTTTATAATAATACGTTAATGTTTAATAGTTCTTGAGCACCGAATCAGCATATTAGAATGATTCCTGAAGAGTCATGTGACATTAAAGACTGTAGTCCTTTTAACCAAAGGAATAAATTGCATTTTAACATATATTAAAATAGAAAACATTTTACAAAACTAGTTTTTACTGTATTTTTGATCACATAAATTCAGCTTTGGTTAACATAAGAGAGATCTTTCAAAAGCATAAAAAAAAGGATTGTGCGGAGATCCTGTACACTAATTTGCACATCATCTTACATTATAGAATGCTACAAGGTAGGATGACAGACATATCCAGTTAAAGTATCCCATATCTGGAATATATGAAGTATAGCATACAGTAATGTAATGTTTATTTAACAAAGAAGGCAAATCTGAAATTGAATGGTAACACAGATCGTGGAACCTCTGTGTTATTTTAAAGCCTTTCTGTCACCGAGCACCATAACTCTGGCAAAAAAGTTTGCGTGGGTCATGTCTAGAAGTTTGCTGTTGCTGTCTCTCTGGGTGTCAGGTGCTAGTCTGAGGAAGAACAGGAACATTAATCAGTCACTTTCTGCTGAAAAGCTCCATTTGAGAATGATTTATGACACTGCTGGCACAGACAGCCAAATGACAGGTGACAATAAAGGACACCCACACCTGTGTAAATCTTCTCCCTCTCTCTCACACACTGTGAGAGGGAGAATCGAGGGGAAGGAGTTGAGACCACATTATAGTGCATGTCTCATTCATATGCAACCAGATGAATGTACTACTCACAGAGCCACAGAAATATGTTTAAATAATGGTTTTATTTGCACATTCAAATCATGTTTAAATGGATATTGACTCAAAAATGAAAATACTGGCATTATGTACAATGCATGTCAGTCAAAATTATTTATTTATTGTTTATTTCAGTTCAAGCTCTAAATACATAGAAAGAGAGATAAAAAGAGAGAAACTAAACTACAAACAAATTTAGTAAATGTACGGAAAATGTAAGTCATTAATCACTGATATTTGATTCAAATCATTCTAATATGCTGATTTGGAGCTTATCAATGTTGAAAACAGTTGTGCCACTTAATATTTTTATGAAAAGTTTTTTTCAGAATTATTTATAGTAAATGGCAAAATGTATTTTTTGGACAAACTATTCCTCTCATAACCTATAACACCATTAAAACAATGACTGAAAAAAAGAGAAATTGGAGAGATTAATATGTTAAGACCTCAGAGCCCTCACCCTATTGAATAAATCGCATAGTTTCTGCATATAGAAGACCTACATACATCCTCAGTCTCCAGAGAGCATCTCTAGTGTCTAACATTCAGTACATGACCTATTACTGATTTTTTCCCCCATACATTAGACCTTGAGATCTCTCTCCCTCATTCTCATCTTTTTTAATTCACCTCTGTCTGAACAGGTTTTCCATTAAATTTACTCATTCATGGTCATTCATAGATAATCCACGTTATTGCACAAGATATTTGCACAAACAGCTATCTGAATAAGGACATGAAAGACTTTAATTTTACATAAAGCAAATTCTAATTAGAGACCAACCTAAAGTCAAACCCTGAACTACTATATGTCAACCGGACCTAAAATAGATTAAGTAACTTAATGACTAATAAAGGTGTGTGGATCCCATTTGCACAAACAAAGTCTACTGTATGACTCTCTAAGTTTCCGAAGCACCTTCTAGCTTCACCTTCTGTCCTTCACCCCTCTTCTGAACCTCTGCTCGGCCACGGGGGCAGGTGCTCCATCATTGAGATACTGAACATAGAAAGATGCTCTCAAAGGTTCCACCCCACTGTGAAGGAAACACTAACATCTGGATGCTCTCCAAGTTGGACTGGGCAGGTGATTTGCTAGGTACGCAGAAATAGGTCCATGTTCTACTGACCTGCTGCACTTTCATGTAGAAACAATCCACAATCTGGACAATGGGTAGACACCGATTCCCAGATGAGACAAATCCCTATCAAAGGTTCTCCAATTCAGTCCAATTACCTTTTTTACGCATACAAAAATATTTGGTAACACTAGATTTTAAGCAGTGTCAGAAACAGTCCTGCATTATGCATGCTATAATTTACTTAAAAATAAACTAAACTTAAAAATGCAATATTATTCGATAATTTCTATTCCTATTTGCAGTAATTATGCTTAAATATGCTAAAGTTGTACACTTTCCATCTCGCTTTGCACAGGGCTGGATATGGGGAGAGAAAATTTTGAAATAAAGTGAGAAATCATAGATTTGTTATTGTCTAGTATTCTATTATGTTGGCATTTTAAAAGACTTTCTGTTATGTTGGTGTTTTTGGAGTGTGGAGCATGTGTACAGGTTGAGGACCTAGAAAATCAACTCCAATGGGAGTGCTAGGTATGTACATAGTACCATCCTAAAACTGCCAACATCTTCTGTGTAGAGAAGAGTTATATTTTACTTGCTAATATGTTATTATAATACATGAACTTGACAGTGGTTCCACATGAGGGAAACATGTTATCTCTACTCAAATATTTAATGTAGAATGAACAAACTGGCAAACTGAGTAAACTCAAATAAAATTAGACACAGAATCACTGTCCATGACTGAGATATTTTTTTAGTGTATTTATTTATTTATAGCATACTTCAAAAAAGCTAAATATCATTAAAAGAGAAAAATCTTAAAAGATATGTTGACCAGGCGTGAATATAGATACACTCTTCCACTCTTTCCCGAAAAAGAAACCAACTACAATTATTGTTTTACAATTGATATTTCATCTGTTGACTAAAATCATTTAACTCAACATTTCAGAAAGAATCAGCGATTGAAACTGATTTTCTTTTGTCAAGCTGTCAAACTAACATTGAACTCAAGGATCATTTGGAGCAAATTGATCAAACTCCGGCTTTGGTTTGAGATATTCTTTTAAACCGGCGTACTTGTATCGCACTTAAACTAAAGCTCAATCACACAAGATCCCTCAGTAACCTCAAAATTATTTTCTGACACAGTTTGACATGTCAGATTGTGATTTCCACTCAGTTCTAAAAACGCAGACACTTCATTTTCTCCGCACAGTGAGCTCAGATATGCTTTCCTTTTTTTCCACAGCACTATGATAGAGCTCTGCTTCTTTAGCGAGCTCTCAGTGGAAAAGCACTTTCTTCACCAAACTTTGAGAAAAAGGGATGATGCATGCTGGGAATTGAAATTTTGAAGGAAACCGAGAACTCACATAGAGAAGGCAACATCTACAGGTAAAAATGCACAGGTCAGATGCAGCCAAACCATAACACACAGACAAGCGCTAACATTCAAACAGTCACAGGATCCTCTTCTCATATTCACATTCATTACTGCGGTACATGGTGGGACATGACAGGCAGCACTTCAACAGTGTGTAAGCGAAAGGAGGGGGCGACTGTGTGCGAACGAGAGCAGCAGCCATTACCTGTTAGCGAGCAGCGTCGTGAAGGTCACCTGACTCATGCTCTGATAGGCTGGCAGCAGTTGGGCCCAATCCCACTCCCTCTCACCCATAGCAGCCTGTTGATAAATGAGCAGCGAGTATTGTTCGTTATTAATCAGAGTTAATATGATCAGTAAATTACTGCTCCAGCTGGGCTGGACTAACCAAAGAGGAGGGGGTCCCGAACAAGGCCGCCCCAATGCGATCTATCTATCATGTCTGCACAAGAAGGTTTTTATTCCAATAAGACAGGAATTAATTTATAAATCCATTTGGGGAGGGATGTACCATCATTTATAAAAAGATAAATCAATTTTGCAAGAGGAGTCGTTATTCTTCTCGCCGTTGTTCGTGGCGAGCCGCCCAAGGTTTCCCTCACCCACGAGTGGACCGTCCCTTTGTTAGGGAGCCAAATGAAATCCGATTGTTTTGATAGCCGGAATGTCACTCTTAACTTGAAGCTGAGTTTTTTTTTTTATTGACAAAAGGACAGAAGCGTGCCAGCCCCTCCTATTCTCCGACCGGCTGATTGATGGATCGGCATTCGTTTTTTCTGCCTCCATTTGATTTGACAAACAGCGCAGCCACCTGAAGGCGAGGAGGCTTTTTAATCATCCCCTTAATAAGGTGTTTTATGCAAAGCAATGCGAGCGCGAGCGATAAGGAGAAAACAAAAGGGATTAAGAGCACGGCAGCTAGCGCCTAACGACGGGAAAAGAACTTGCATTTTAACCGACGCAAAACTCTGAGCCAAATAAGATAATGAAAGGAAAAGTTCCCCTTAAAAAAAGAAGGTTGCAGACTTTCCCGCTTCAAAGGCGTAGCAAAAAGTCTCATGACATGAGCAGAGAAAACTTTATCCTACCTTTAAGAGAAAGCCAAAAGAGGACCATGGCTCTTGTAATTAAACCTTCAACCTACACCGTCTTCAACACGCAAGGGATGCTTTTTTTCCACCCTTTGTTCAAAGCCGCATCACACTTGAAGAGTTCACCTTTCAAGTGTTTTCAAATTCCCTGCTCTTTTGGTTAACCTTTTTTAATGTTTTGCTTTGTGTCTTCCCTTCACACTAAAATATAGCTTAGGGACAGAGCGACCTATGGAGAATTGTCGAGTTCATCCTAGAGAAGCCGTTTAAAGTCTCTCAGTCTCTCTCTCTCATATTCACCTTGCCTGGTGGCCTTGACGGAAAGTTACACTCGCTCGAGCGTGAAAGAGTAGAGAAGTAGTTCACGGCATTAACGAACTGCTTTAAATAAAAGTTACGTGAACGACAAGTATGTGGGAGTACTCGTGGCACTTCAAGTTGAAGGCTGAGAAAACAACAAAGGACTAACCTGATCGAACTTGTTACGGCCAAAAGAATTGCACTCTGTGAGGGGGTTGAAATGGGTGACACACTGGTTTTGGCTGCTCGCTTCAGAGGAGAATACGACAGGTCCCAAAGGGGAGTCCGGAAGTGGATGTGTCTCTGCATGCGGCGTTATGACGGACCTCAGTAAACCCTACATACAAAAAACACACGACACAAAGCTCATAAACATCCATTCCAGTCTAGAAAGACGAACAGGAACCTGGACACGTCTTATTATTAGACTGCATTAAGCAAAACTAAAACACTATTAAAGTGGTCAAATTAATAGTGAGTCTCTACAGACTTCTTAAACACACCACTGGACAAATTAGTACATTTCAACAATTATTACATACCCAATTTTGGACATAATGGCCATTTCTTTCCTCTCTATTCCCCAAGTAATTGGCCGACAATGGTAGAAATTAATCAGTCTATCTAGGAATAGGATTTGAAAACAGGACATTGGAAGAGGACAAAGATATGTATAGATATGACACAAAGAATTGTCCTCAAGATTAGACTTAAGTGAGAGTTGTACTAATTTCCCAAGATGTGTTCTTATTGTTAAGTAGAGCAAGAGGCAAAAAAGTGTAGTGTAAGTGTGGAGAAAGACTTTGACTAATCTGTGAACCTTTCCCTTTAATTTGGGTTATCTCTGTTGTTTAGGATGTTGTTATTTCCCAGTCGCTTTTTCAATCAGGTCAAGGCTGTTACGAGAGGCCTCGCAGCAGCGTCTGGATGCAGTTGTGTCTCCGTGCAGCAGCTCTGCACAGGCGTTCCCCTCAGCTTCAGGTCACACTGTCTGCCTCAGGCTAACAGCCACCTAATTGCTTGGTGAAAAACAGCAATTCGCTACCTCATTGAGCTGGATGCTGTGATGGATTTGCCGGAGGTGCTGGCTGCCACCTGCTCTATGGCACAGCTCCAGCAGCAACTGCCTTATTTTATGCTCAGTCAGTTCCGCGGGCCCACCTCTATCCTGCGCCGGGCCGCTTTCCACACGCTCAAACACACTAATGGAGGAACACATAAAAGAGAGAGGGGGGTTAACATGAAATAAATGCAAAATAGTTATTCTAGTACTCAATTTAAATACTTCTAAAGGCAGTTTTACATGCTAACTGCGAGTTCCCAGTTCATTTTATTCATATTATATTTTAATTAATATATAATCGTTTTTAAATTGGTCAAAATACTACTACTACTAATAATACTACTACGAATGCTAATAATAGAAATGTATTTTAAAGTTATTTGACTTTATAGAAAGGCATAATTTTTGTTTATCTTAAGGTTTATACATTTAATAGTACTTTGGTGGTGGGCAGAATAAAGATACCATGTCATCCAAATAATATTTCACAATACATACAGCTAACTTCATATTTTATGCTGACTGCTAGCAACAAAAAGCATGCTAGATTAAGAACGAAAGAATAAATATGTATTCCTTCACGGATGGCATGAGTCTTTAGCAAATCAATGGTGCTTCTACTCACAACCCAACAATTGGCATTTACTGTAGCTTTTGTGACCTTTGGGGATGTGATCAAATATCAAAATAACAATAGCTGTTGCCAATTTTCAGGAATTGTTGTGTTTGTGCTTTTTGCATGTGCGCAAAACAGTTTAGTCACATGATTTGCTACATTGAGTTCCTTTGGGCAGAAATGAAGGAAGAAAAAAAAAACGTAGTAAAGAGAGTGAGAGGAAGGACAGATCAACAGTTAGAGACACAGAGCCGCTCGCCGTAACCTCAAGGTCCCCTCAACGCACTCATTCCCGTGCCCTTCCTCTCTATCCAGCATGCCTCATCACCCTCACCACACTTCCCATCTGATACACACCCCCCACCGTCATTGTTTCCCCCATTCCTTCTTCCTTCCTTTTTTTATTTTTCAATCACAAAGTGACAAGGAAAGTGTCGCCTGTCAGGCAAGCCTTTAGCTTCAATGACACCGAGAAAAGCGGCGAGGCCCTGGACAGCCCAGCCGGTGAGCGGGGTGTCAGCACCTGTGCCTGTATCCTTCCCTGTCCATCAGTGTGCAGGTGAAGCAAATGATTGGATCCAGTCAGCGGCTTGATTAATGAGAGGCCCGTCGGATCCGGGACAAGCTATCAATCACGTCATTAGGACCAATGTGCCCCGAAAGAAGCAGAACACCCCCTCCGCCCACGGAATCCACTGCATTCATCTTCATCTGTGCATGCATGCCGTCAAAGCCTGCCAGGGTCACCGTGATGGAGAACAATCATCTTCTCCTCTACAAATTACTTTGCAAAGACAAGAGATGAGGGAGGTGTGTGTGTGTATGCATTTGTGTGTGTGTTGACAAGCCGGGGTGGGGGGGTGTTTTTCAGAGAACCCGCTTTCCGCCGACACACTGTACGTTGATTGTTTACACCGGAGGCAGTGCCTGAAAGTGAAGGTTATTTTAATGAATAGTAATGGTTCCACTGACTGTCTAAGACAGGCGATACATAATCACTCTTCCTTTTTGCTATCTCCTTTTTCTTTTTGCCCTCACTCTTTTTTTGTTTTTCCTGTCACTGGGAGCAGCGTTTCTCGGAACACTAAAAGTTTTATATATTTTTTTCCCAGCTCTGTTATGATGCTAAATCATTTTCAATAAGGGTAATTAACTCTGAGCTTTTGTTCTGGACATGACTTAGACTATACGGTAAAAGTTGTTTTTTTTTGGCAACAATGAAAAATAGCATTAAGTATAGGTCACTTTTCAAAAGTGCTCAAAAATCAATCGTTTGAAGAAATTATTAGTGCAGGATCATTATTTAAGGCAGGGGTTTTTAAACTCAGGTTTGGAGAAAAGTTCAGATATAAAAAAAATGATCATACATAAAAATATAGCCAACTTTATAATTTCCATCAAAAAGGCACCATATATTTTGGGCTCCACGGCATTACAAAAATCCCACATTNAGTTTTTAAACTCAGGTTTGGAGAAAAGTTCAGATATAAAGTGGTGGTAAAAAAAATTATCATACATAAAAATATGGCCAACTTTATAATTTCCATCAAAAAGGTATCATATATTTTGGGCTCCACGGCATTACAAAAATCCCACATTATCTGCCATAAGATAATGACTTATACACTCATCATTATCAGTGAGACTCATATTATACTGCTAAGATGATTTAATATTGCCAAGATGATTTAAAGTACATGATTCAAGGATTGCAACACTTTCTTCAGTGGTTCAAGTCAGATTTCTGCACTCAAATCCTATGGGTGACATCAAACCCATTCTGATCTACACATATCAAAAGGCTTGAAACAACTAGCTACAGGCTAGGGGAAAAAAAGAACACACACACAGAAAACAACATAATTATTTTGCCAAAAGATAAAGGGTGAAGTTAATTTCAAAATATGAACGAATTGCAAGATTGAAGTCTTTAAATGACATCAAAATATCAGCTGGCAGACAATTAATAAACAACATTAATAGATTAGTTAAATGGTTAAACACCTTATAATGCCAAAATGACATTCATATAATGAATTTGGGATAAAATTGGGCTTTTGAAATCTCACCTATCACAGCAAAGCTTCCGTGCCTTCTGCAGCTGCATGGTGGTCCATTTGGGCCTCTTCTCTTCCAGGTCCTGGAGCACCTTATGGACCAGAGGCTTGGGAACACCCTTCTGCTGGCCCAGACTGACCTGCAGACATTCCGATAACAGACTCAGCCTATCCTTGGCCCCTCTCTCCAGGGGCTGTCCAGACAACAGCTCCAGGGTGTCCCCATTTTCTAGATCCTGACAGAGGCTGACCAATATGACCCAGATGAGCAGGCCGGTAGACCTCAGCTGTCTGGCATGCTGGCAAAGCCTCTTCTCTGCCAAAGTGAACAGGAAGCGTACAGGCAGTGGAAGGGAGGCTATGGTTGATGGAAGGTTGGTGAAGATGAAAGAGAGGGCTTGGATAGCTAGATTCATGTTGCCTGATAGGAAGAGAGAGAAACAATGAGGGTTGGTTAGATTTTGTTTTTTTCTTAAATAAGACTGCAGAGTTTCCAACAGATGTTTTATGCAGTCAAAAATGGTGCAAATGTTCTATAAATAAATGAATATTACTGTTAATAAAGTTTTACTTACTCTTGCTGGTTTCATTAAACTTGGGGTCTTGTGGAATGTAGTTCCACTCTTTTGGAATTTTGCTTAGTACATTTTCTGATAGGTGTTGTCCAACCATGGGTCCAGACTGGTCTTTATATGCCTGCATCATGCTGACCAGATGGATCAAAAGTTTGGTAGTGGATTCACAAACAATGGACCTGATGTACTTAAACAAGGCTGGCTCCTCTTTACTGGAGTCTGGAAGAAAGAAAATAGTCTAAATTACGGGAATTTAATAAATTATATCAAACTTGTTTTGTAAATTCATTAGACAGTGTGTAAAAATCTTTATGATTATGCCATATTTGGTCACAGGACATTACCTCAAGAGAGAGACAGAACTCATCAATTCTTCTTCTATCTGGAAGTTTTCTTTCCCAATAATAGTTTTATTTATTTATTTAAGCTAATAGATTTCAGTTCAACTGTTTGTTATTTGACTGTTACATTAAAACTATCTAAAAATCTACATTATTTTTGCAATAATTTAAATGACTTTTATATATAGATTGTATCGTTTTACTCTTGTCCCAGACACAGATATGATGTAATCAAAGAGTCATATAAACATACCGGTAAATCAATTTGCGTAAAAATGATTTGTATAAATTTTTCATCAATGTTATATCTCATTGCGTTATCATTATGTCATGGAAATGACACAAGTTTCAGGGAAACAAGGGAAAGCAAAATGGCTGAATATTCCCGTGATGCATATATTTCCATTTTCGGACATTGTTAGCAAACAATGAAATAAAATAAGGCATTTTAAAAGTGTGTTTAAAGGGAGTTACGTTCCTAAACATACACAGTGCCAAAAAGTACCAGTAGAACAAACAAATAAATAATTCTAATACCGATCATTTTCCTGACCAGCCCAATTAGCTCTGCTAAATGGCACAATCAAGGTGCTAAGCAAGCTTTATAAGATTATCTTTAGGGAAGAATGGACATGGTCAATTAAGCCGAACACACAACACCTTACATGAGAATGACAGCATACAATACACACTCTCCTGCTCCCTCCTCTGTCATTTGTCTAATTTGTGCAACTATAATTACCTCTCACATGTAATAAAACACAAAAACATGAGAGCTTCAGCTCAGATTAAACTCCCTGAATCAAAGCCGAATCAAAAGGTGTCAGGTCATAATTGCAGTTTCTATGTCAGTATGCAAAATCAATACGGTAACCATTAACACAATGAAAAATGTTCATGCTGTGGCTTTTACAGAGAGAAAAAAAGGAGAAGGCAGAAATGTAAATAAATAAGCAATCAAAGAGACAGCTGAAGGTTTAATTATGGCTTTGATTTGATGATGGGCTTCCAGCTGGTCAGATTTGATATTGAGGCAATTAGGGGACACAGTGGGGGCGCATGGTGATAGCGGTTTCCAACTGGACTGCAACTGAATGGCCACATCTGACTAAAATTGTGTCCTTTTGAAGTCTAAACAAATGTAGGACAGAGCTTGGAAAAATTCTCGCATGGCTGCACCTGTTAAGTTGTAAAAGTGCTCCCAAAGGTGTCTCTGGTCCAGGTAGCCCTCTAGCGCTCGAGTTAAAGCCCTTGGGAGGGAGTTGAGGGAGGACAGGATGGAAAAAACAGCTTCTAAAAACTTCACAGCTGCTGTTTGAGCATCAGCGGACACTTCTGTTCCTCCGTCCACACAGAGACCTGAAAGTACATTATCATGGTTTTTTTAAGTAGTATTAAAGATGCTAATGGCTTAACAGTATGATTGGTATACGAAGTACATATCTAAACAAAACAAAGAAAATAAAACAAAAGTTTGAGCTCATTACATACTGCATGATATCTGAGCCTAACACGGGAAATTTATGCTTTCCTGTAAAAGCCAATTGACTGTTTGGACAAACACATGAAAGATGAGACCACAGCAACGAGATGTGACTGAATGCCCTTGTCCAAATGCTGTCAGGCCTGTGGGGTTGTAGAGAATGCAGGATGGTTGTGCCTTTGGTTCAGCCCCTGTCAGTCTCGCTTCCTAGAGATGACAGGCGTTTGAATAGGCGATTGAATGCAATGCAGCATTCAATGAGCGTCTTTGATAGAAAGCAGCCTGCTGTTTGCACTTTTTTGACAAATGTTGGACTGTTTTGAAATGACAGGCCTAAATTACCTGTCGTAGTAGAGCGTGCGGTTAGCTAACACTGCTTTGCTTAACAGGGATCCCGAATTCTGCTGCTGCTGAAGGACTGATGGGAATCTACTCTGCTTTCTTTTGGTACATGTGTGTGAGAACACTGGCCATTTCACTTACTTTGTGAGACTGTTTGGTCTTGTACTGATTTTCACTGTAGTTATCTAATTACTACAAAAGACAGGTTTACATCAGAGCTGTTTATTCCTTTATTTATTTTTTCATCTGGAATGAATATGATTGTGAAAAATCGATTTGATATGAAAGGTAATTGGAGGACAGGAAAGGAGGAGAGGAAAAGGAAAGTTTTGAAGAGTCGTTCACAGAACAAAAATATTTGTTTTTAGCAATAGTGTAATAATCTTTACCATTCTCCATCTATTTCCATAAGGGTCGGGCACAAAGGATTTGACATTTAAAACCATACATTTGCAGTGTAACAGTTTCCTTTTTTTTTTTTTTTTTTGTCAGCTTTGAACAAAAAACAAACTTTTATGAGCTTCAAATTAAATTTCGTTTAAAGGAACAGTCAAAATGTGTAATACCAAAACCCAAAAAATATTANAATTTGCGGTGTAACAGTTTCCTTTTTTTTTGTCAGCTTTGAACAAAAAACAAACTTTTTTTGGTTTCAAACACTTTTATGAGCTTCAAATTAAATTTCGTTTAAAAGAACAGTCAAAATGTGTAATACCAAAACCCAAAAAATATTA
>SCHK01346769.1:0-11058 GCA_004124795.1 Poropuntius huangchuchieni
GACCAGAAAGGTAGTAAAGATATTGTTAAAATAGTCCATGTGATATTAGAACATCCAGTGACATTCTAGATTTCATCAAAAATATGTGTTCTGAAGATAAACAAAGGTCTTACGGGATTGGAACGACATGAGGGTGAGTAATTAATGACAAATTTTTATTTTTAGGGGGAAATAGCCCTTTAATACATTTAATTCAAGACAGCAGTCTGCATTATTTCAAAAAAAGATGTGATCTATTAAAATATAATCGCCTACACCTGGATTTCCACAACTTTAGCCTACAGTTGGTTCACCCTCTGCCTATGATAAAGTAGAAGCATACAAGAAAGAAATGACTTCTAACTCTTACAGAAACAGTAAAATGTCTTTTATGACACATAACTGCATAGAGGGACGCAAGAGGGTTGTGTTCAAAGTCTTGCCTTGTGCTGACAGACATAAAGAGAGAGGGGACATTCATAATTCAAAGATGGGTGGTGGTGGAGGGGGTTAATCCCTCTCCATCTGCCTAACAGCACCTCTCCCTCCCTCAACACAGGCCTTAGATCCACCTGCACTGAACCAGGGGCTCTCAGCTAAAGATTTGGGCTGACCTGCATGAAGGCTCCCTGCAGACTTTGCCTCCCTGTCTTCCAAATCGCCAATGCCTGACTTTGAAGTTTCCAGAAGGAGAGACTCCGAGGGGCCTGCAATCTCACCAGCATGGCTGTTTCTCAGGATTAAGGGACACAGATGAGCCAGGAGGTGCTTCCTGGCTCCAAATGTGCAAGCTTTTTCCCCCATCGCCAGCGCTGATGGATTAACAGACAAACTAAAGGCAGCAGAAAAAACACACAATGCACAAACAAAGTGTAATGTGGCACCGGGTCCTAAGAAACCAATTTGTGAATAAGAACAGAAGGAGGGGGGGACGCTGCTTTGGTCCATGACTCCCCTTTTCTCTTCCTCCTGCTACTCTGCTTGTTCTTTTAACGCCATTTTCAGTTCTGCACACTAAAAAAGGAAGAAACTCAACATGAAAACTCAAGAAGCTTCTTATCAGGCTTATAAAGGAATATTCTCTTTGCACAATTAGCAAATTTCTGTTGTATTATTGACATACAGTACAGTGAACAAAAAATGCCCCTTAGCAATTGCCTATTCGGAGAACAAAATAGTTGCAACATTTCAAACAAAATGACATGCTGCTCAAAGGGAAGCCAAGTGAAAATTTCATTGAGTGAAATTGGCTAACACAGACTCTCATCACCCCTGAGGCAAAAGTAAATGCCCCCTTAAATCTAATATCTGGCTAGACAACGTTAAACAATAATAACAGCAATCAAACACCACCTGTAATTTGATATGAGCCTTTGTTTCCTTTCAGTACTTCGGATATCAACTTGATTCTGTTTTGGATTATTGTCCTGTTGTATCACACAATTACACTTAAGCTTCAACTCATGGTCAGACGGCCAGACAATCTCTTATTAAGAATTATCTATATATGGTTGAATACATGCTACTTTCAACGATAACAAGTCACAAAGGCCACCATAGCAGCAAAACATACCAAGTAAACCATAACACCACTGACTGTACACATCCCATTCTTACAGTATGATGGTGTATTTGCCATTTACATTTTTACTCATCTGACCTATAAACCAAGGTCTTGAGATCATCATATCATTTCTTTAACAAACATGGCGTGAGCTTTCATGTTCTTTTTGGTGAGCAGAAGTTTTCACTTCAAGTCCATTTTTCACAGTCCCTTTCCTATTGCGGAGTCATGAACCGTGACCTTCGCTGATGCAATTGAAGCCTGTAGTTCTTTGAAAGTTTTTCTGTGATAATTTGAGCTTTCTGGATGAGGTGCCACTGTGCCCTTTGAGAAATTCTGACCACTTTTGGGAATATTCACCACTAAGCGTCTCTGACTCCAATTTAATTTCTGTTGACTTCAAAGACAAATGGGGGCAAATACTTTTGCACAGAGACAACACGGGTAATTTATTACTTTTTTATTATTATTAAAAAATTACAATTTTGTCCTTTACTTATCCTCATGTCATTCTAAATCTTTATAACTGATTACTGTGGAACACAGTTTTGGTTCCTCTTGACTTCCATTGTATTTTCTTTTGTGTTCCACAGAAGTCAGCCAGCCATACAGGTTTGGAACGACAAGAGGGTGAAAAAAAATTATGACAATTTTCATATTTGTGTGGGCTATCCCTTTAAATAAACCACATGATGGCAAATATACGCTTTGTGTTTTCAGTGTTTCCTTTGCCTACTTTTTATTGTGAATACATTAATAAATTCAGGTAGAAAAATATGTGAAAATACTTTTTCATGCCAATGTACCTGGAATGTGCATACTCATGATAAACACACATTTACAATCAACAGAGCAAGTGCACCTGATTTTAGCAAGGTTTTTAGAACTATCCCAGCCAAACGCTTATTGGTGGAGTGGAAGGGTGGAGGGGGCTGGACTGATGGGCAGTTTGCCTGAGCTCTGTGCACAGCTGCAGGGCCTGCGGGCAGACAGATAGAGCCCCGCTACAGCAGGTGCTGACATTAATGAGAGTGATAAACCATGAGAGAGAATTTATAAATCAGTAAAAAGCTATGGTGGACCAAACCCTCTGCTGGCATCTGCCCATTCAGCTGACCTGTGGTTAAATAAACCTCTTATGAGAGGAAGAGTATTTGTTAGAAAAATGACGTGGAGCCAGAATTGATGATTATTTCGATTGTCAGGTAGACTTGTTGTTTTTGAGCCATCAATTGATTTGATTCAAAAACTCAAAAAAAAGAAGAAAATAAGCTCACTTCTGTCTTTTGCATCACCAAGTGTTTGATCACATATCTTTTGAGACTGGAGGGTAAATTGTACTTTGATGAACATGAATGAAGATTCAAAAGTGGAATAGCACAACGTGTCCTCAACGTCTGGACTGAGATCCAAGAACATCTATCAGCATCTCTTACATTGTCAACGTCACTCCCTATTGTGAAATGAAGGTGAAAATCTGAATGAATGGTGCTATGAGTTATTGAAGAAAACTGAAAGACAGAAAGAGAATGGATACTAGGAACCATTAGCAGGGCACATATCTGTGTGACCACAAGTGCTTACTTGGAAAAAATAAATAAATAAATTGCTAGACATTGCACTTGGTAACAGTGTGCTAAAAGCCATCAAGCCATTAGGAAACAGACATCCCCTGAAGAAAACACAACAATGACCTTAGAGAGAGAATAAAGAAGTATAACTCAATGAATTAGTTGGTATGATGGCTAAAACAAGATTAGGACTGATTACTGTTGATTATTTCTCTTGACATTGTAATTATAATTAATGTGGATTTGTGGTTAAATATAATAATTATTTTGTGCAAGGGAAACCATAGTTTTTGCCAAATACCATAGTGA
This sequence comes from Poropuntius huangchuchieni, assembly GCA_004124795.1. Taxonomy (NCBI): domain Eukaryota; kingdom Metazoa; phylum Chordata; class Actinopteri; order Cypriniformes; family Cyprinidae; genus Poropuntius; species Poropuntius huangchuchieni. Next base: position 3,424 of record SCHK01346769.1, read on the forward strand.
ATAGACTTACTAGTGATGCAAGACACACTGATAAAATCAGTTATCAGATGATATTCATAATATATATGCCTACATTTGATATATAGCTATTAATAACTTCTATTACCTTTGCTGTCATATAACTCTTACTTAAAATTAATAATTCTTTAGCATTCAAAAAGCACTCAAATCTCAAAATGAATATACATTTTTTTTAAACTAGTAATGAATTCACTAATATCATTTAAAATGACTGATTTAATGTTTTATTCTTATTCTTATAAAATAAACTAGACACAAAATAGTACAGAATTTTAATATTGGATATGTATCAGTTATCAGCTCATTAAAAATTAGTGGCTTATCAGATTAGTGGTTTTTCAGCATTAGAACATTATGCATCCTAATGTAGGACAAGTGTGTGTCATACAGTACGGCACCCATAATAGTAACTGTGATTTTTTTTTTTGATTAATCATGTAGCCATGCAAACCCAAACTTCCACACACTTTTAAAATCGAGGGAGAAAAAAAAAAAAAATCCCCATTTCCTCGCATCTTTCTAAACCCACATGGTACGCAGCAGAATTCTGGGTAAAATAATGCACAGCAGCTGAACCTGGCATACATGCTTATAAATCTTAGCGTTGCCGACTTGCTAAAGATCCCTTCCATCACGTCTGCATCAGCTGACCCCAATTATAATTCTGCCACCCCTTTCTGTCCGAGCACAGAGCTGAATGTGATTAGTCATATCTTATGGCGTATCTCCATTGTCATGGACAGTCTGGGGGACTTGAACTCGTCTTTGTTCGAGTACACATTGGGTGATAAACTACACTGGGAATAGCGATAGAAGCTAAACGATGGAGCACATAATGGCTCCATATGGCTCATCTAAATAAAACAACCATAAGCTGTCAGAGCGAAGCAGCGGCTCCATGGAGCGGCAGAAAGGTGGAAGCGCCGGAGGATGCCTATGATGTTTAGCCTTCCACGGGGCCCAAGGTCAAACGCAACCCTGCATCTGGCCAGCCATCTGCTCCCTGCAGCCGGCCGACAGAGCCTGTCACCACCAGCCCTGCGTCCAGCGTTGTGGGATGTGTCTTGATCTCTAAGGGATATCTGAGCAGACAGGGGGCATGAGTAAAAGGGCCTTTCACAGGTGTGCTGTGATGCATGCGTGTTTCCAGCAGATTTTCTCCCACTCTTCATGTCAAGTCTCCTGTCTCATCTGTTTTGTCTTCTCTTAAGTGATCTCTCTCCGATTCCGTCGTCTGCTTGTTTCTCTTTTCTGAAGTGTTTGAAAATCTGCCCACCTCCCTTTTACCCTCTCCAACTGTGATACTTTTCTATCGTTTGTCGCCTGCTCGCCGTGAGACTCGATTTAAACAGATTGTCTGACAGACTGTCAGATGTTTCTTTTAAATTATATTTGTATTCTTCTAAAAATTGACAGACGTTGTCCCCCACGCGACGGCCTCGGGTGAATAGTCCAGCCAAAATAATGAAGTTGGATGATATTTCAATTTTCTGTCAAATCAAGTCATTGTCCTTCAGAGGGGCTCAACTCTACTTCAAGCAAATTTCAACAAAAGAGCAGGACGTGAGGAGAAAACGGAATAAACCGTTCAAGTGACTTTGATCAGTTCAACAAACTTCATGCCGTAGGTTCTTACCTCAAAAGGTGATCCAATCAGACAGCAGGACCGCAGTCAGGTGATTAAGCTGAGGGTAAAGTGATGGATCGCTTAAGGAAGTTGTGACATTCCACAACAGACCTAAAAACAAAGACAAAAATTGATAAAACTTTTGTGTTGATCACTTTGAGTTTCAATGCACACTTTGTGCAATAAATAATAATAATAATAATAAAAGTTCACTTCTGAAATTTACTGGTTTTTGTAAGTTTGGGGTCGGTAAGCTTTTTTAAATGTTTTTTTGAAAAGAAAGAAAAAAAAAAAAGTATCTTATGCTCAAAAAGGCTGCACTTTTTTGATCAAAAACACAGCAAAATTATAATATTATGAGATATTTGAATACTTAAAATGGAAAGTAACAAGGTTGTGTTGCTAAATATTTTCGCTAAAACCATGAAACTGATGAATAAAAAGTCTAAAAGAACAGAATTTATTGGATAGTTTATTTGATCAACTCTATGTATCCTTGCTGAATAAAAAAAAATATTTAATTCATAAATATAAAACTTAAAAATAAGTAATAATAATAGTAAAATTAAAGTAATAGATTATCATAATTTTCATGATTGAATTTATGGATCTGGGAAGACCTTTAGTTATCTGAAATTAGCAATCTTCTAATGTAATAAATGAACAAACAAACAAAATCAACAATATCTTGGGACACAACGTGGCCAAAAAAAAAAAAAAAAAGCCATAGACAACAACAAAAAACCCAGGCAAAGTCTGCTGCATCTAAAGAACACCTTCTCATCCATTGTCTCCACAGACAAACAAATGGGGGTTTTTCATTCATAAAACGTCTGTTTGTGTGATCTGCACATACCAGTTAATGAAGCTATAGACTGTCATCTCAGGACTGTGACACTTAGACACAGAGCCAAAACTAACAGAACAAGCGCTCAGAGAAAACAATGTCTTTGCTGAGAAGATGATGAAGGCGCTTTTCACTTAACATTCATTATGGGCAGATTTCTAACCAAATCTCTACAAATCCCCCATCGGAAGCTGCCCAAATCTCAGGGCATCTCAGAGCGCAATCTGCTCTTCCAATCTGCCGTGTGAGAATGAGACACTAGCTCAAGCCAGCTCCTTACTGACAGCACCCGAGTCTCCACAAATCTCCCGTCTCACCGCCTGTCTCCGCTGCATTTCCTTATTCTCTCGGTCAGTCCGTCTGTCTCTCTTTATCTCCCTCCGTGTCACTCTCTCTTTCGTTCCATGTACCTTACTCTCTATCTGTCTCTCGCCCCAGTTTGCTTTGCATAAAGACAGACTCCAGACACAGAGGAAATGCAGTACTCCAGCTGCCTGTATCACCAGAGAGTAATATGAATTACAAAAAAGAAAAATTGATCTAATAACAGCCATGTTTAATATTGCAAAATGATCTTCAACTTGCAAATCCCCTTCAGGGCAATGTGAATTAGTTATGCTCGTGTAGAGCGGCCTCTTAATTCGACGAATTCTGCACTACCTGCATTTGTTAAATGGCTTTCATATAGCTCAAGTAATAATGAACAGCCTGAGTGTGTAAAAGTGGCAATTATACAAGCATTCAATATTTAGAAAGCATTTTATTACTTGTTGTTCGATTTGAAGTGAGACCAGAATCACCTGGTCAGTGCCGGACAGAAATCTCTGCGTGTACTCTCAAAGCTTCTCCAAGCAAAAGACTGGATTTGGGTGAAGTCCAAAGCTCAGGGTGGAAAATCCAAGATAAAATCTGGCATTTAAATTGGTAGTTCGCTCAAAAATCTAAATTCTGCCATTATTTACTCACTCTCATGCCGTTCCAAACCCATATGCTGTTTAATTTTTTTATTTTTTTTTGTGGAACATAAAAAAAGAGATATTTTTTGAAGAATCTTTACACAGGTCTTTATAGTGAGTATGTTAAAGTCTTTAACGTAGCCTAGTCAATTAACTTGTGTGCTATATTCCAAGTCTTCAAGTAGTTTTGTGAGGACTTTATTCACAAACTCAATAATTCACTGGAAGCGAATCACCGAGTTGGATTCAAGAAACGGATCAATCTAATTAGTTCATGAATCACTCTTTAGAGCCAGTTATTTCCACTATACTGAACCTTTCCATAAATCGAACAAACCAATTCATTCAGGAACAACTGATTCCACTCTAGTTCAACTCAATCATTCACAGTGGTTAACAACTCCCTGGAAGGGATTATTGAAGACTGTTACAAAATAACAATGTCAATTTCACACTAAATTTTTGTATGACTTCAAAAGACCTGGAACATTATTTACATGTTGTATGGCCTTTTATGGTGCTTTTTTCTCAATTTTCAGAGGAGGAGGTCACTATGAACTGTTATTGCATGGAAACGGCCTTCATAAATTTTGTTCAGCATATGGTTTTGGAACCACATGGCGATGATTAAAAATTATACAGCCTTCATTTTTTGAGTGAACTATTTCTTTAACATCCTGTTTATATTTTGTCTTCGTTAGCTGTTTTTTAAAAAAGCATCATAAATTCAAGTGCAACAGACTTTGCACGTTCAGAGCCAGCATCACAAAGTACACCATGTCTGGATCAACGCATAAAAAAATAGAAAATCAGTATGGTACAACTAGTGCTGAGGACCTGGAAACCTGATCTTAGATCAGCATTTCAACACAAGAATGTTTCTCCAAACACAGTCCTTGTAAACCCACGGTCTGCAGCGAGCAGAATACGGGTGGCGTTCTGCCAACATTCCTCAAAGGCTTTTAAAGCGCAAACCCTGATAAGAACCCTGGCCAGCTGGTCACCCTTTGCTCCTTAGAGTTCATGCCGAGGCTGTCGGGGAGGAAAGGGCTAACAGCTAAACCATCCATCCTGTATTTTTTCCAACACCTCCATCTAAAAAAAACTCATGTTTAAAAGTCAAAGTGTCCATGATGCTGATACTTTTTTATATTACTTTAGCCAGGAGCACACTGAATAAAATCAGAAAAACAACTTAAGTGCATCAATAACAGTATATTTAGAGGTTACGTGATGCTTTTAGTCCATTTTGAATCAGATCCAATGTTTTTTTCCAGGGTAAAACGCAGTACAAACAAACAGGAGTCTTGTAACACCATGGACTTCATTATACAACTGGAATTCCGTTTAAAAAGAAAAACGGCAATCTTACATTATCCAAATGTCTTTTACATAAACTAAGCGTGTGCAATTTAGCAGACACCTTTTCTCCAAAGAGACTCATAAACTAAAAGAACAGGACAGCCAGTTTTTTTCAAGTTTATTGCTTAGAAAATAGTTTCCTATAGTCTTTCTCTGGTCATGGCATGGTCCAGAATGAGCAAATATCACTATCATAGGAATATTATAAAAAATCTTAGTTTGTCAACATGAAAAGTTTTATTCTTAAATCAACTCAATCTGCTTTGAAACTTTTATCTATCAGCTTTTAATATGGGCATGTGGTCATTCAGAAAGAATCTCACCCAAGTCTATATTTATATCTGAAAGAGGAAAAAAGTAGGAAAAAAGAACATGCTGGAAACGTTTACAACAAAACAAATCTGAGTGAGCCATAGGCAGCGTTCCAGCATCTATGTGCTCAGATTAACTGTAGAGAGAGATTTTATTACTCTAGCTTGGCTTGGTCTTACTTCAAAACTTTTACAGCTCTGTACTCAAGTACTGCTGCTTATTTAAATCACCCTTGAATAAATACAGCATACGTTTAGCTTTAGCTTTCACTGCAAATGCTCATTTTTGGCTTCTCCTTAGCATCTATTTAAAGACACAAACCAAATCCTTCCAAACCACACAAACTGAGTTTCGCCCAAGCCGAGAGAAGTTCCTGAAAGGAACGTCTGATTCTCTCAGCCGCTGAAGTTTGATTAAGTCAGAGCGCCTGAGGCAGGAGGTCTCATCATTCCAGATAAATCTCTGGAGAGAGAAGATCGCCGGGGAGCATTACTAAAGATAAATAACGCATGGACATCATCTTACCAAAACACACATTAGGGGGAAAAACACACACACACAACTAGAATGAAGAGCCTGAAGGGTTGCATGTCTAATGCTGAGACTAATGCTCCAGTTTCTTATCAATTTTGTCTAAACAAATTAAAACAAAACACTAAAAACTAAAATCAGTCCAAACAAATGCTACATATGAAGTTAGATTTTAAAACACTGCAAATGTAAAAAAAAATGATATTAATTTTGATATTTGCTAAAGATCACATTTAAGTGGTAATAAATTATTACTGTTTTTAATGATTATGAAAACGGCAAAGGTAAAAATTGAGAAACGAGCATGAAAAGTTAAATATCCAACCAATACTGATAAATTAAAAAGAATTTTTAGGCTATCTGGATAACTGATATTGTACCATTATATCATGCATCGCTACTTGTCCTAAGAAACTTTAGTGAGATGATTGCAGATCTTCTCTAGTGCAAAAGATTAAAATCTCAAAATAGTCATCTACAACCCATCCATTGATGATTCAGGCCACTTTTTAAGACCTTTACCACCTTTTGCCAGGAATAACTTGGCAGAAGTAGTTTCCGTTTACTAAAAAAAGCAGAGATGTAGGTCAGGATTCAGTTTCAGCCCAGTTGAGGATGCCAGACCACCATTCCCCCTCTTCTTTCCTCTTAGAGTGCAAACGATTTGACCCTGGGCATCTTCCTCCTTCAACTTCCCTCTGGAAGAAAAATCAATGGCTTTGGTATTCAGGATACACTGCTCCTGCTTAGCCTTTGACCTTTTGACCCAGTCAGATGGCATCAGGAGGAATATGTAGACTTTGCCTAAAAGGGGTCAAAAAGTATTTTCACTTAAAACACTACGAGGTGGTCCGATGCACTCCGTGAGGGACGTATGCCACCTTCGTTGCCAACAGGAAAAAAAGAAACTCTTAAATTGAAAAAGGATCAAAAATTTTGAAAATCAAAATTTGAGATGAACATACAGTATTCCTATAACTGCTAGGCCTCTATCCTTCCTCGCTCTCCTTATTTTATACGAGACCCACCAGGAGACTATTACGACAGAATAATAGCTGTGGAAACGATTCTGCTAAAGAAACATAATATTATTAAAGTGAAGTACAATCTGCCATTGTCCCTTTCCCATCTGCTGGTGGTGTGTGATATGAGAGATTTATAGAGCAGTTCAGCATGTTAGTTTAACTGATGCCGCATTCTGTGTGATAATAAGCTGTCGATCGTCACAGAGGAATGAGATTAGCTCTTCCCGTCTATCTACACGCTATTATCATGCTAATTGAGAAAGAACCCAAAAAAATATCATCTAAATCTGAACTGAAAGCAGCATTGCTGTATTGCTAAGCGCTATGGTTAACTGTGGTTGAATGGTTTGCTCACTGAGCTTTGAGGGACACACTGAATGGTCACGTACTGCTTTAGCCAACAGTTAATTAACAGGCCACAAAAGGTAAAGTATCTGCCTAAAAAGGTCTTGCCCATGTTGTGACCTCAAAAGCAGAAATACAGCCATTCAATTTTTTTTTTTTCATATTCTCTTACATATAAATTATGCTACCTATTTAGGGCTGCACAATTAATTAGAATTCAATCACATATAGGATCTCCTGTTACAGTAGTCTCAGAGCTGAATGCTCCACAAAAAAATCCAATTTGCTTATAATGTGCTTTATAATGTGAGTTAATGTGCATTAATGTGCTTATAATGTGTATTCTGACATTTACAAATTTCTCTTCTTCGAGTCATTATACAAATAAATAACAACACTGGGTCACTGAAAAGGGAGAAATGAGAGCAATATATCAGATGAAATGATGTGCAAGTGAACAAATTACAACAAACACATTACCATTAAAATGTCTACATTCAATATATTATCACCACCATTATTATTTTTTATTAGAATATGTATCATTTATAGTCATTAATATATATTATTTACTTTTTTGGTAACACTTTACAATAAGGTTCATTAGTT
>SCHK01346819.1:0-11732 GCA_004124795.1 Poropuntius huangchuchieni
TTGTTATAATAACAATATCCATATTTAAGTGAATAACAGCCGTATGGTCCATTCTAAGGCAAGGAAGATCAAAAACATTTTTTTTTTTTTTTTTGAAACAATGCTTTGAAGGTGAGTAAAAGACAGGCTAATTTTAATTTTTTCATTTTTAAAATGTGATTTCTCTGTCTACAAGGGACAGTTATTAACCCTAAAATGCTAATTCTGTCATCATTTACTCACCCTAATGTTGTTCCAAACCTGTATGACTTTCTGTGGAACACAGAAGATAACTTTAGAAATAAATACCAAAATGTTTTGGTTACCAAAACTCTTTTTGTGTCCTGTAGAATAAAGAATGTAATGAGTGCTTTAATTTCAGTCAGTATTTTGTCATGCCATAATAATTAGTTTTAATGTATTTTACTGTCAGAGAAAAGACATATAATTGTAGTCCAGACCAGACCAAAGTCTAACTAAACGTAAGACATTCTGAACAAACATCAATTTCAAATGTGTACAAAACATGCAAAATACACAGCTCAATAACTGCTGTATATAGAAGGAGTAGTATGTTGGGGAATAAAGTTATATATTAAAAGCAAATTTTATTTATTTTTTTTTTAAATATACTAATTATTTTATTAATTAACATGGTTGTACTAAATAGATCAAAAGTGACAGTAAAGACATACACATTACAAAAATTTCTATTTCAAAAATAAATGCTGTTCTGGTCCTGGATGAGTCCATGATCGTACTATATAGTATTTAATGATTGAGGCTACTAAATAAATGGTTCAAACCCAATAAAGAGCAGTCCTTTAGCTAACACCATTGTACCTTTGGGAAGTAAACAATCCCAGGATGCTCCAGGGCTACTGTCCCAGTAATAAGTGTCCTGGGAACCATTCTAGGACATAAGTGTCTGATAAATGACTGTTTACTACAAAAGTTCCCTGTCTGTTTTCTCAAAGGTTTATTAAATTCATCTTTACCTTCAGAAACAAAAGGTTAAATTGAAGGCCAGGTGTCTTCTGGTCAACCCAGTCGAATACGCTCTATTGGCATCGCAGATACAAACCATCAGACGTAAACTGGCTAGAAAGACAGTGTGAAACTGATTTAGTGACAGATATGAGGCACAGCAGAGTGTCCCCTGACAGTCGCTAAGTGAGACAGACAGTTTGCTGAGATCAGGACCGGGCTCTCTTCACGAGCTGCATTACTGCAATGCAAAAGTTCATGAACATTTTTGTGCCGATACATGCATATAGGTGAAACTTACCTCTAATTGGAAGTAACGTATATCTGTCATTGTGAATCTGCTCGAGATAACTAGGACGAACGGCTGGAGAGCTGCACAATTAGCAAAGATTCAAACGAAATCAGTCGTCACACTGGCAGTCTCTGTGAAGCTCCGCAGAATAGGAAGTTGGGCTGGGGTTTAAAGTAATTAGAGAGAAGGAATCTTCATTTGAATGCCAAACCTGATGAGTTTCCTGAATATTTTCTGCTACAGTACGTCTGTCTGCATGGTGCTGCAGGGATAGGTAATTATTCAATCCAGCCCACCCTCATTTATATCGCTGTCTACAACTGTCTCACTCCATCTTCTCACTATTCCCAAACTCCCTTTCAGTGATTCCTACAGTTTTACCTTTCTTTTTTTAGGTCGTAGTTTCTGTCTTCAAAAGAAAATATTTGAAATTTAGTTAATATTTTGTCATGCCATATTCATTCATTTTAACATACTTTATTCACACTAAAAAGGTATATCATTTTAGTAGACCAGACCCAAGTTAAAACAAATTTGTAACAAAAATGTATGAACATTTAGAAATTTAAACACACAATTATAAACCAAAAAATAAAGCCAGTCAATTGCTGATATATAAGCAGTTAGTCATTATTAATTATTTATTATTACTTATTTAATTTCTGGCGTAATATAAACCGCCTGTTTTTTGAAGACTCAATTAAAATACTTAAATTATAGTTAAAATAATCCATTCCAACTATAGGACATTATTCAGCTATACCCACAACAAAATATAATGTTGTGTTCACGCCAAACGCGAAACGAAAATGCGCACTTCGTCATATGCGGTCTAGATTACTTGCGGGATGTTTTTCGTGGCAGTTGTGCGAATAAAAACATTGCGTGATCAAAAATGGTTGAGATAACTACGATCGCTTCTTTTTACCCATTTGGAAGTCCCAAACGTCGACATATCTGGGTTCACAGCGCCATCCAGAGGCGGATGAGTATTAGACCTAATCCTGCATTAATGCGTGTTACATTTTACTACTGTATATACTCTGACTTTTTTTTTCTTTTTTTTTTATTGATAGCAGCTCTGTAGCCATGCTATTAAAATACAACATTACAACTTATTTTAATTGTTTTTTTATGTTCCACATATATATATCATAAATGTTGGGGTGCCTAGACGGCTATATGCTCTCTTCAATTTTCTGATACAACTGGATGTGTCCAGTTGGCTTGCGTGAGAACACGTCACGCGAATTTTCCGCTCAAGTTACAAATTTTACAGAAAGTTACAAATTTTCAACTTCAAATTTTTCAATATCGCAAGCACATGTGCTGCACATTTTGCGTCATCCACTTTCGTGTCTTTGCATTGACTTTGTATGTAATCTACTCGCGAAAATACAAAACATTGCTAAAATTCAAAAATTATTTTGGTAAAAAAAAAATGTCAGTAATTTTATTCAAAAACTCCCGTTTTCTTTATTCTCTTCCTCTATCGCTTCTTCACTGGCTCCTACTCCTTCCTATCTGTTGTCATGAAGTGCTATTGATTCAGGCCTTGTCCAGTCTGTGCGCTCTCTCTCCCTAGACGCTTCCTCTCTCCATCATTCTCTCTATCTCTCCCTTTTTCTCCCATCAAAGTCCTTTAGGTTAATGAGTAGACTGACTGATGAGCTGCAGACGGAGCGAGGGAGAAGGAAGAGGGGGGTCGAGCGGAGGGGTGCAGACAGTGAACTGTCAGTTAACCGAGATGGGACTTGTGGGAGGGGTGGTTGTAATTGATCGGATTCTGCTGTAATGTATTACCACCTCCACACGGATAATGGCTAACGCTGCCTAATGACTGTGGCCAACGACCAACACTTCATTGATGTTTGCTATTAACTTCTCTTCTCATTACATACTATAGACTAGTTTTCCATAACTCTCAGCTGGTTGCTTATTAACGTGGCAAAAATATTTCAGTCAAGGGTCACTCGTGTCTTAATTGCATTTAGAAATCGATATTCACATCCATTAGATTCTCATCAGGTGAGATGTTACATCATCAGACCAAACACGACTATTATTTTAAATGACTTTTTGAAGCTTGCTCCACTCCGCTCCACCCAGGGCTTTGAGACAGACTCCTCAAGTTGCTGGGCTTTTCTCTCAGCTGCCTTCGACAGCTCTCAATATGCACATCCAACGTTGTGAAACGTACTTATGAATTCAAAACAGCCTCAAGTCATGCTCCATATTTCATTGAAGTTGAATATTTAAAAAGATCAACCCACTCAAAACCCCATAAACCTTTCTTACAGAGGCTTCTCTGTCCTAAAAATAAAATCTCATATGCCATATCATATTACAGGAGGCTCCATCAGGCTCTCGAGCATCCTTTAACAAGCAGACAGGGCCGTTCTGGTAAACAGGCTGTCCGCATCTAAAACGTATGTTCCTGTCCTGGTCTCCTCCCCACTCAAGCACACTTCCTTTTCCTTAGCCTGCTCTCCACACAGGCCGCATCTAAACACCTCCCATATGGCGCTTTTCCACTGCTTGGTACGACTCGGCTCGGCTGGGTTTGCTTTCCACTGCAGTTTAGTACAGCTTTAGAGTGCCAATAGAGGCCACAAAAATTTGATTATTTGACTTTTACATATTACATTTAACAATCAATTTCATCCAAATGCAAAACAGTGTAACAGTCCACTATTTGAAAAGCTATTTAGCCACACAGACACTATTTTGCAGCGGTTTGTTAAAAGCAAATTGAATTTCTAGCAAATGCACTGCAGTCCTTATTTTCCTTTGTGTCATATTGCTGTTTATATATTTTACTGATACTGCACTCCTACTAAGTAATTATAATCATATTTTATTATATTTCAAATTTATATAATTTCAAACTAGGCTAACACCTTTTCTGAGAGAATCAATATGATGACTATCCTCAATCCCTTACCTCACTAGGGCTAAAGCAACAGTCCATTTAGTAATTATAAAGCTTTACAGTTAATGGTCATAAAAATACATTTGTCAGCCACGCAAGGTTAAGACGAGGAGCAATTCTGTCTGTTTAGAAGGACATGGGCTTTATTTTCTTCTGAGATTGACATTTACACAACGCAAAGGTTCATTTTTCTCCTTTCTGAACGGTGTGTTAACCCTTGGGCGCTAAATGTTCTTCTATGAATTCGGGCCAACTGCGGCGCTGCCTTTTGTACCTCTAATACAACAATAATAACGCCACTAATGTCAACAGCTGTGGTACATTTAATCAAATCAGTCTGCCTAATCCCGCGCCGGTCAATAGAACCCAAGTAGAAATGAACGAAGCCTGATTCAGACAGTATAAAAGCAGGTTGAAGGTCACATGTTTTTAATTAAACTTAAACAAATGGCTACGGAGGCAAAAGAAGGCGAATTGTTTCAGCTCATAATCTCTAATGAGACTTTTGGCGTAGGCGATAAGAGCAGATGCCTCATGCATTCGTGAAAGGTCAACTCTCATTGCCATTCTGACATAGTCTCTCTCGCCTCTTCCCTCGCCCGGCACATGCCCGTTTCCCTCTCAAACAGGAGGAGAAAAATCAGCACGCTCACCCTTTTAACGAGAGAACCCTCTTGACGGTTCTGCCCATGCGTGAAGCCGTAAACAGCACACACTGAAAACATTCCTCCTAATTTAATTAGATCGCAACGATGATTCTGATAAAAATGTGATTTTTAAGACAACACGTTTGGTGATTTCTCAACTGGACCGTCTGTAAAAACAGACTTTAATAAAATATGCTACAGCATTATTCTTACATTCTTCATAAACAAACAACAAAAAAAAAACCTACTGCTGCGTTTCTGTCCGCCTCATGCTGAGATTAATAATGAAGCAGCTTGACATTTGAAACCGAGGTACCGATTTATAGCAGTTTTGAGTCACTTTTTCACTGCACGTGCGCACACACACAAAAAGAAAAACACTTTAACGCATTTGCCAACACTTTCAGACCTCGTATTAAGAGAGGGTAACGAGTGAGCGGTAAAGTTGCATGCCACACATTTTCATATGTAACTGTGGTGTAGTGAACAACACATCATTATACTAGACAACAGTTCAGTGGTGGGAGTCTTCTGGGCAATACTAATGGTTAATTTAGCTCCTGGACCACTGTGGCAGGCATCTCATCACAATTAGACCTAATGCAAGACCTTGCTGAAGGTCACAGATGATCCGTTACGAGGAGAAAGAAAAAAAAGATGCAAATTAACTGAAGCATGACTGTCCGGTGAGATGTGTGTGTTTTTTTTTTTGTGTACACGTGCACTGAGTGGGTGTGTGAGGACGTATGTGTATTTTTACACTCCCCTCTGGCCAAAGACGGAGCAATTAAAAAGACATGCACCAATAAGCTCCTTCTTCTGTAGAACGTCACGGAAACCTCCGCTAAGACAGTGAGAGAGAGACAGACTATAATCTTATATCAGAGCTGAGGAGAGATCATAAACAGCTCACTTGAAGGGACAGATTGAAGAAGAAAAAAAGAAAAAAAAACACCCACCTGCCCCTTTCTTTAAAATAAAATAAATACAAACAAGACAATAAATATAAAACAAAGACAAAAAAAAAATACTACAAAAATAGTATTATATTTAAACTGTTCTTTTTTTAAACTTGGGACTAAAACAACAACAACTAACTACTAACATTATTTCTATTGCATTAATTACAGTCAATGTTGATGTCAACATTTACCAATACATGTCTGTATTTGTTAACATTAAGTGCTGTACTGAGAATTAACATGACAAACGATGAATATTTGTACATTAACAAAGGTTAATCAATGCTTTATTCATATATATTGCTAATGGTTAGTTCATGTTAGCTAATGCATATGACTTCGTTGTAAAGTGTTAGAAACAAAATATAAATAAGTAAAATAAAACCTTTACACGTGCTGCAGCTTTTACACTTTCACATATTCAAACTTGCTGTGTTGCAGCTCGTCACAAGACATGCAATGATCAATGCTGTCTATTGCTGTCATCACATGTAGCATGATACATCCTCATATCAAGGCATATTTAAATAAATGCAATTGAGATGAGAGATGCGATGGAGAAAATGTTTTTAAGCAGAAGTTCTCAGACATAAATAAATGAATTCCTTCCACATCTAAATGAGGACCTCTCTCTTCTAATGGATAAAGCATCGTCGAAGAGATGCATGAAGACTAATCAGTGACCTTAGACTAATGCGGTTGACCTCTAACTAGCTTTTCATCAATGAAACAAAGCCGGATCAAAACAGGTTGAACAACAAGCACCAAAGAGATCTTTATTCCCACAGCTTTTTAAAATCCCACCTGAATGTACGGCAGAAATATTCAGAAGACCTCTGGAGGCTAATGATGTACGGGACACAAAGCGAAGCTTGTGTCTGATGAACCAATAATCCATAAAGACATAGTACAATGGCTTGTGGTGGCAAGGACAGGCTGCAGATTAGATTGAAATTATTGATTTGAATCAATTGAGAGAGTGAACATTTCCCTTGACCTCCCAGAACAAGGAAACAGGAGTAATTGAATTGTACCAGTGTATATTGGGTGTGTTCAGGTACAGTCATTTGGAGACTCGCCTGGTGGCCCTGAAGGACTATTGACTTAACAGAAAGCAGATCCAATGATCAGGGCTAAGAAGACAAAAGCCCTCTGTGTGAGCGTGTCTACAGAGATACGTCTACAGGATATTAGTACCATAATCCATTTCCAAAGGAAGGTCGAAACTGGTGAGAGATGGAAGGAAAATTCTAAGGTGGCACGCAATGAATACAACTGGTGTAAAGAAAAAGTGTGTTCATTTACACACAGGGCCTACAATTAACACTCGCCATGTGCCAAATGCCATGTAAACGTAAAAATATATGTATATGTAACAGTGTCAGTCACCAGTTTGCGGATAAAACTATTACGAATTATAACAATGCGATGTAGTGAAAACAACGACCAGATTTTAGAGAGATTCGCTGTTTCTGATGTAAGCGAATCAAATAATCTTTTCTGAAGATGAGATTGTCACAAATGGGCTGACAACGTCAGAGCAGTGTGATGACTAGCTTGCCCCTAGACATGCTTATTGCTGCTTTATTTCGGAAGATTTCCCTTCTTTATTCTTCATAACCCGAGAATGTGGCGACACGCAGTCATGAAAGTCATGACGGTTTTCGACGTTTGCGAGAGATTGTGTTTCACAATTGATCAAAGCGAGACTGGCTTGTCCTGTAAACTTTAAGAACTACCTCTACAAGTGCATTTTGTTTGCAGTATGTATGCTGTTTATCAAGAAGTGCACTACTTCCTTGTTTTAAACCTAGGTAAAGAGCCACGAAACAACTGCAGTACTGCTGCAGACGCACTGCTCCTGGAGTGTGAATTCTCAAATCTGTTAACATGGGTGCGAAAAAAATATGCACCGCATAAGCACTGCAAACAGAATATGTGTGAAACAACTGTAACACAAAGTAAAGTAGCTAAAGGACAAACTGTAAGTTGTAGTAGTAATGACGGGCTGTTTTTTTTTGCAAAAAACAGTTTGTGGCCGGCAAAAAAAAAAAAAAAAAATTGGCGGGTAAATTTTTGTTACGTCAGCAGCCATTGGCAGGTGTGGCAAAAAGGCCCTGTTTACACGTTCAGAGATTGTTTTACACACTATTTGCTGTACAGCAACAGGGTTTTCGTGCCTCACAGCATCACAGTGAGATCTACGGCCCCCTGCAGTGCCTTACCTGCAATTACCAGCCAACTATCACATTCTTAAAGACTTGCACGAACAAAAGACAACACCAGCAAGTAAACAAATGTGCCCTCGGAGCACCCTGCGGCAACTGTTTCCCTCTTTTCCTGTATATCAGGAATTGACTGATTTGCAAAATAATGTCAATAGTGATTAATTTAAGATTGACTTGCTGTGTTTACTCAGAGTTAAACTTCCTTGGTGGAAGTTACAGTGTGATGCAAGAGGAGACTGATTTTTTCCTATGCAGTTATTACTGCTTCTCTCTGAGTAAGAGTATATGTTTTTGAGTCACACTGTGTGAGANTTGTGATGCAAGACGAGACTGATTTTTTCCTATGCAGTTATTACTGCTTCTATCTGAGTAAGAGTATATGTTTTTGAGTCACACTGTGTGAGAATATATGAAGCTGAAGCTATTAAATTTCTAGTTAGACATTCAACCACTTGTTTCAGATATTACAATAATTTTGTTTTTTACATTACAACCCTTTCAACTTGGGAAATAATTAATAAAAAAAAAAAAAACATTCACTTGACACAAAATATATCTTTTATAAGCTTAGCATCTAAGCGTTATAGCGCATATACACAATCTGACTAACTTTTAAGATTATAATGTTATAATTATAATGTTTTAAAATTAAAATATGATAATTATAATAAGAATAAATCTCTTTCTGCCTCTCTCTCTCTCTATACTCACACAAACTTTTTAATGTAATATTTTTATTCAGACAGAATAAAATTCTCTCTTTCTTCAACAGTAAACACTTCTCTTTAAATTGTAATCATATTTCACAATATTAATATTTTTATGTATAGTCTTAATGAGCACTGGGTGCTTGGTGAGCTTCTTTCAAATGCTGTGCAATAAAAACTTTATCAACCCCAAACATTTGAACGGGGGAGTATATGTGTACTGCAAGAAAATGCTGTAATATTCTGTTGTGCATTAAAGCATGTCAATGGCAAGAGTGTGTATTGATTTTGTTTAGAGGCTGACCAAAAAAATAAACAACACACACACACACACACACACACACACACACACACACACACACACGCAAAACTCAGTGTGAATACTCTTAGTGCTTAATACTAATACTGTGAGTTTGCGTATTACAGTGCTGGTGTTTTTATGCTGCAGGGTAAATGTGTGACTGTGTGTAAAAGTGTTACAGTATGTTTTATAAGCATGAAAGATTTGCTCAGCGCTTATGAGGTGTTGAAGCAAGAACTGGGTTTAAAATTCACAAAATAACACTGAGGTGTCAAGCTTCTGTTCTAAACTCTGTGCTGCGGTTGTTTACTCAGCAAACCCCTACTATCCGACCCAAACACACAGAAACACACACCCCGAACAACCTCTCTCATTCATCAAAATCTCAGCGCTAGAATTTGAACAGGAGCAGAAAGTACGACACACACATACACACACTCCTGTGAATGTACTGCCACGGAAAGGCTTCCAAATATCTAAAATGGCTGAAAGCGCAAGAAGAGGAGGAGAGTGAAGTGAGAAAGAGGGGAGGCAATTAATCTGAATGTTCACAGAGGTCAATTGGCCTCAGTGCCTTCATCAGGAGATGAGGAGATGCAGCCTGGAGCAGACCACCACAACTCATGGGGGGAATCGAGGTCTGAGTGGGCCTCATGATTATTAGCGTAATTAAGTTTGTGTGGTCATTACAGAGTGTTCCGATGAATGCCAGCCATGTCAAATTAAAATCCAGTGTGAGGTGGAATACTGATTGAACCCACAGCCACATTTAAACATCCTCTTTAACAAGAGACGGAGTGAGAGATCAGACAAAGACAGGTGTGTTTCAAGCCCTCGAGTAGAGAGAAGAGCACTAGTGCTGTTGTTTGTCCGGACTGAACAGGCTTTAATGGAGGCTTTCATATGCTTCAATGCAATAAAGACACAGATGAGTTCTAGAGCAGCATGCATGAAGGCCTCAGAGCTACAAATTCCATCAATGATTTTATGGCAAATCTACCTATAAATCCATCTATCTGTCCGTCTACACTGCTTTTTACCTCAATTTAAATTTAGCAACTAAATTGGAAATCGGGGGAAAAGAGTTTCAGAGTTTTCAGAGGTCAAGCGGCATCATAGATAGAAAACAAAGAATTACTCGAAGGAGAAGGAATATGGAAAGGAGCCGAGAAGGAGAATGAGTCACAGATGTAGAGGTCCTTGCGGTGGGCATCTGAATGGTCAGCGATTTCTGTTTTGGAGAGCCAAAAAACACATTAAGGGAAAGCTATATATACATATATATATTTAGCTTTACTAAATCCGCAACCTACTCTATCACAAAAGAGCTGCAAGAATAGTATTCACTTTTAACTTTTTGTTTCTGAAAAGCTAGCATACAGCAATAGGTTTTACAGAGCTAAAACACATAATAGAACAAGAATTGGGGTTAAACATTTCTACGAGCTTTTTTCTACCCTTCTCCCCTGACTGTGGTGTGCTCGTAAACACCACACAACTTCGGTTTGGAGCACGAGCGCAATAACGATCCATGACAACCCTCCCCATGAGGCTTAGCCTGAGATTTGGGTTTCTGTCTGTCACCACGGTGTGAACCCTCTGCTGTTAGGACTGCCTCTGTCATCCACAGCACAGAGAGAAGGAGGGAGTCAGAGAGAGAGAGAGAGAGAGAGACACTGACAGACATTTTTTTTTAGAGCTTTACAGTAATGTGATAGATATGCTTTTTCTTTGCTGTCTGATAGCTGTCGCTGGTCTGTCGGTGGGAGTCTACTCAAGCCACAGTGGAGAATGTGTGGCATATTACAAAGAAAAATGGAAAGTGTGTGTTGAAATCAACATTCTAATTGATTCTAAGCAGTTTTGGAAAGTTAAAATGCATGTTTGTATCAATCTGACAAGAAACAATCTTGTATGACTAAAGTTCTGTTTTGTAATTGCTGATTCAAAACAGAGATGTTCAAGTTATATTTAAGGTAGTCAGCAAGAAAAGAGGATATATTTGAGCATAATAATGTATCATGGTGGGAAATTAATGAGGCCTTGGAGTGAAAAATATTGGCACCAAAATAAACAAAAATGTAGAGCACTATGAATTCCACTATGCAGATAATGCGGATGGAATTGTAGAATCCAGTCGTAAAAACAGAATTTACTGTAATACAGAATGTCATGGAATTTGCCCAATTTTAGATAAGATACGTCAAAAGCAGGTCAGTACACCTAAATCAAAACGCCATATGGACTGAAGTCTGTGAATATTAAATCACAAAATTACTATTTAAATATGTAATACGTCGAAATAAAATAAATGTCAAAATAAAAGTTCAGTTTAACTTGATGAAACTGTGACAGAAATATTTCTTAATGTAATGATAGTACTACTAATAATAAAAATGATCAAAACATTATTTTTAAAAGAATATTTACCAGAAAAGTATTTAACAGAAAAATGTAAATACACAACAGTATTTCTGAGAAAAAAAACTAAGAAAAATAAAATCCATTAAACAGAGATGCGTTTGATTATTAATATTTAATGAAACAATTAAACTGGAATCCAGAAAATTAATGGAGAATAGAATTTGGTAAAACTAAAACTGAATTCAACGTAATTTTTGTAAAACTTTTAATAAATTGCTGTTTAGTATTGTACATTTCTTAAAGGAGTCATATAGCACCCCCCAAAAACTATAT
>SCHK01346828.1:244-10303 GCA_004124795.1 Poropuntius huangchuchieni
GCTTCTTGATTTTTTATTTTTATGCATGTTTGTCACACTTTAATGTTTCAGATCATCAAACAAATTTAAATATGAATCAAAGATAACACAAGTAAACACAACATGTAGTTTTTAAATGAAGGTTTTTATTATGAAGGGAAAACAAAATCCAAACCCACATGGCCCTGTGTGAAAAAGTGCTTGCCTCTTAAACCTAATAACTGGTTGAGCCACCCTTAGCAGCAACAACTGCTTTCATTTTCTACTGTCACTGGCCACAATTCTAACCTATCTAACCTGAATTCTAATTGAAATCAGGATGAAATAATACATTAAATAAAATAAAAAATAATGTCTTCATAATCATTCATACATGAGAAGATCGGCTGAGAATCATACAAACTTGGTAAGACAGAAGTAGA
Organism: Poropuntius huangchuchieni; assembly: GCA_004124795.1. Lineage (NCBI taxonomy): Eukaryota > Metazoa > Chordata > Actinopteri > Cypriniformes > Cyprinidae > Poropuntius > Poropuntius huangchuchieni. The sequence goes on from SCHK01346828.1 coordinate 646, forward strand.
AATCATGTCTTTATGGGCGTTTTTCTTTGCCATAGCATTGGTGTTAAGAGACCAGGTGAGGTTTTCCGCTAAATGAACACCAAGGAATTTGGTTCACCTGATGATCTCTACGGAGGAGCCATCAATGTTTAATAACCATCTCTTGTTTTGTCCACATTCAGGGGCAGGTTGTTGACTTTGCAGCAGTCTGTTAGCCAATGCACCTATTCTCTGTATGCTGACTCGTTGCCTTTGCAGATGAGACACACCACAGTCATGTCATCAGTGAATTTAATGATGTGGTTTGAGCTGTGCATTGCTCCACAGTGTGAGTCAGCAGAGTGAACAGCAATGGGCCAAGCACGGAGCCCTGGGGGGCTCCTGAGCCCAGAGTGGTGCTGGAGAAGCTGTTTCCTAGTCAGACTGTCCATCAGGCTGTGTGTACTGCAGCTCACCAATAGCCCCATGTGCCTCGTTAGATTTAGCATTCACACTAGCGCTGGGAGGAATGTACACAACGACTATGAACACTGTTGTGCATTTCCATGATGTAGTAAGTGCATCAATTGCGCTTTCAAAATTCTTAAAAGAATGGCATAATTTTACTTTGGCTAAAGATCTCAAATGGAAAAAACTTGACTTAACCACAAAGTTAACCTGTTTATCAAACTTAAGTTCATTGTCAAACACAACACCCAGATTTTTTGTGGGGGTTGTTATAATTTTTCTCAATGAAGTCAGCTTTTGCTGAGCATACTGCCTTCCGATACCGAAAGTTATTCATTTAACACATAATAAGAGACCTAGAGCTTTCCCCCATTTTCTTTCCATTCCTCTACAAATCTGTCTTGAGTCCCTTGTGGTATCATTTAGCCATGGATCAGACCATGGTTTGTAGTATTTACTTTAAGTAGGGCTATTTCACCTAAAATGATTGTGCAGACTGAGTTAAAGCAGCTGAGCTTGGAACAAGAGTGGCACATTCAGCCTTGTTGGTTGATGTTATCAATGATGAAATGTGCCCACGGTGGTGGGAGAGCATGACTCTGCTAGGGTTCAGGTCTTCAGCAAAGAAGAGTCTAGACTGCTCCCAGAAAACACGAGCACCAGGAAAACAGTGAGAGTGAACATTACCTTTAGTCCTAGACATGCGATGATCTCAGCCTTGGATTCGGTCTGATGAGGAGGATTGAAAAACTCCTGGTTGAGCTCTTAAAGATCAGGGTAAGAGGCTCTTACTGAGAAACAAATAATGCCACTGGATTTTCACCCAAATAGGCCCCACCACAACTACAAACAGCCACCTCCTATCTCACAGTAGTACAGCAGTCAATGTATCACATTTATGGCAAATGACATCAGAAATAAATGTCTTATTATTTGAACTAAAATACTTGAAATCTACATAAAAAGAGCAGAATGCAAAAACTGCATAACCTAGAATCTAGAAACTTGGAACAACAACAATTCTACAATTTGAGTATTCATGTGTTTGTTTGTTTGTTTGTTTGCCATATCAAACAAGACCACAGGGGGTTGCCAAAAGACTGTAAACTACTATATGGATGCATTCAGAATCACTCAACACACCAAAATACAAATGAAAACATTCTGAATGTGTGGAAACTCAGCGATCTGAAGGCGGGTCAACATCATCTGTGAGTAGTTCTTCTGTCAAAAAACAGACAACTTAAAGTCAAATCAGTTATTATCATAATCATGTATTTTTTGGTTTCATATTTCACCTGTCAGTATGTACTGTATGTCCCTCTTGATACTGGAAGTAGTCTTGTTTACGTATGCAACCCTTGTCCCCTGAAGGAAGGAAATTAAACGATAAGCTGATACTGACGTCTTGGGAGACCAATCACCTCTGAGTAGTACAAGAAATAGCCAATAATTATTGGAGAGTGGGATTTGCATGCCAAGCCACTCCACGCACGTACAGGTATATAGATGGTGGCATGCATTCACTCATTCAGGTTTGTGTTGAGAACACCTCATTTGGCCATTCAGCAGGTATTTTAAGGTTATGGCAGGAAAACAGGGTTACAGACTTAAGCAAGACATTCTCTTTCAGCCAGGCATGTTCAACGTTACATCAATACGGCTGTATCAGGAAAACTACAACTAATGAACTGTGTTACGCGATTTGGCTACGCAGGTGCTGGACACATGAACAAAGACTTCTGTGCTTTAAGTCTAGAGTTTTCTGAGAGTCTTGCTGTCATCCACAAATTCTCTAGCTCTTTCAGTATTGCTCGTCGTGTTCTTAGAATGATCTTGGCAGGACACACGTTTCTTGGGAGAGTAGCAACACTCCAGAATTTTCTACATTTGCAAACAACAAAGTGTTTGTAGATTTTTCCATCTTTGTAATTCTCTGGAATGCATTGTTAAGCTGTTAGGATCAAGGCATGTTCGACTCTAACCAACCTTTCTTGAGACGACCAGATTTGTCAGTACTTTGTGTGCCTTTATTTAAAGAGCAGGGCATCACTCAGTTTCTTCAATAAAATTGAGAAAAGTACAGCTGTTTGTGTGTTATTAGTTTAATCAAATTATTTTTGTCTTTCATTGTGACAGACGAAGATCAGATCACATGTTCACAGAAATCCATTTAGGAATTCAGATATTTTAAAAAGCTTCACAAACATCTTGTCACTGCACATCATATGCTTTATCATAATGAAAAATAACTAGTTGTTGTTTTACAGATAATAGAGATATGACAAAGTTGTTGGGTTTTTTTGGCGCATTGATTAACATTAGTTCAACCGCAGTTTTACTAATACCATGGTTAAACTAGTGCAGCAAAACCATGGTTAATTTGTGATTACCACGGTTTCACTAAAATAATAACCATGTTTTTTTTTGTTTTGTTTTTTTTAAAGTAAAGCCAGTTGTTTATCGTAAGGGCTGAATGACATTGGTTGGTCACATCAACACATGATTCTGTCAGTGCGTGGATGTTGTGCGTTTGACCGAGTGTGGCGGAAAACAACAACATTTTTTTCTATCGTGTCACAAAAAGGAAATCTCAGACGTGAGTCGGTTCCCTTTGTTCCGTGCGGCTTTGTCCGTCGTTTGCGTGGGAGAATGACGTATTCTATTCGTGAATCCAAAACAGCGTAACGGACAGCACCAGCCCAATAGAGTTGAATAGATTATACCAACAGAGAGACTGGAGGAGGTCAGGTGGTCCCCCGCATAATACATTTATGTATGAATGAGCGCGAAAAAATGCATCTCTAGCTGGCTGTACCGAAATTAAACACCCTTTTGTGCTTTACATCGGCCAATTATCTTAATGGTTAATTTTCTGCACAACTGTCATATTTAGACGCGGAGACTCCCCTATGTTTCATCAGCAATACTCGTCCGGAGTGTATAAGCGCCTCAACGCGGCATAATATATACAGATAAAACATTTATTATCATTTCACACTGGAAAATGTCTGTTACATTTTCAGCTGTGCGTCCGAGGGCGAAAGGAGAGGTCACACAACAAACCATACAGAAGGTAGGCAGCTTTGTTTGATGGTGTCTGCGCGCGCTAACTGACGGATAAATATCTGACACTGGCGCGTGATCACACAGGTCATTCTGTTAGCACACTTTCACTGTTTATGTAGCCTAATCCAATCTGAGCTGGCTATTATTCTGTGACAATAAATGTATTTGACAAGATTTAATGATTGGACGTAAAATTAATGCTTTGATACTAGCACTGACTTATCAACACACACACACACACACACACACACTACCACATTATTAGTAGCTAATTGTTCAAGTTCATATAAGAAAGTTGTTTTGTGAGATTTTAAGTACAGTAAACACGAGTGATTATTTGCGCTTGGTTGACGGGAGTCCATTAGTATATCAATTACAGAGCCATTATCATAGAGTGATTGCCTGTCTATAGTGAATCAGTGAATCTAGTAATATTATATTTAATATATCTGCAAATAATATCAGTCCAAGTACAAAGGGTGATGTCAGTAAAAGTAAAATCAAAGTAATATCGATTGGTCTGGTTTAGGAATACCTGTTCTTTCTGTAGGCTATCAGGTAATTTATCTTTGTAAAGTGCACTTACTATCCATAGATTTGCCACTTAATATCAATTTGCTGTTATTTTACTATTATTGTGTTATTAGTAGTAGCAATTTTCTGAGATCAAAAACATCATGGACCTTCTTTACTTGTTTGTTCTTACATAGATGCTGGATGAAAATCATCATCTGATACAGTGCATTATGGACTATCAGAGCAAAGGAAAAACATCCGAATGTACACAGTATGTATTTGTCCTATATGTTCGAGACAGATGATCTTTTAAAATGTTATAGGCTGCATTTACATAATTCTTTAATGAACACACAGAAATGTTAAATGTAAAAGTTAAAACTGCAATAATGTTTGCTAATTAACAATTAAAGTGGGCAGTGAATTTGAGAAATATCACTATCACTCAAGAGATGGAGTCCAAACAGTAAAAGCTGTTGTACTGTGTTGACATCTCACGACTTGCTGTGAGGACACTGACTGCTGCTATTACTGTGTTTGCTCTACTGTGTATAGTGCTTTCAAGCACTGCTTTCTGTGTTTTACAAAGCACAAACTTTTAAGTAGATGGACAAAACAAGCAAACCAAGCAATATAACAACAAATACAAACTTGAATGCTATACGTGTTGAAATGGAATGATTCACTGATTCAGATTTAACGAGTATGCAACCAACATCACTGCAGCAGCAGTCAGACCTGAAAGAGTTCTTTAGAGAAGAAGAAGAGTCTGATAAATGTAAGCAACAACTTAATGAGTGTACCTTTAAAAGACCGGGTTTTCAAAAATATCTATATAAGTTATTTTATTTGTCACGATGTAAGATTGATTACATATTGGGGAAGTGGTCCTATTAAGCACACCTTAAATTGTTGGTTCACAAGATGAAAAAAGAAAAAGAAGAAAAAAAAACAGAATTTTAAATCATCATTTACTTACAATGGGTTTGTTCTAATGCCATATGCCCTTCTTTCTTTCTTTGACTCGTGATTGTCCATGTAATTGCAGTGGATAGCAATCAGCATCAAGCTTTTAAACAAAGACACAAGAGTATCACAGAATGGTCCCATGCAGCACATGTCTTATATTCCAGGTATTCCGGGTTATCTGATAGGGTTTAAGGAAAAAAAAAACGAAATTTTAATGTATTATGTCAAGAAAATCTTGGCCTTTGGTCTCTTCACACGGCTGCAGATTAATGAGACTCTTATTAGCACAGGAGGTTACTTCAAGAAAAAAGCAAACAAGTTGTGAGAAATCAAGATTAATAAAAACGACACAAAATACAATCAACGTACTTGTACTTGTAGATAAATATATTCAACTTTATTGTTTACATTGTTATTGCTAGGTGTTGAATTTCATGTTGCATTTTTATTAATCTTGATTTCTCACATCTTGTGTGCTTTTTCTGGTGAGTTGGAGTGATCTGCTGCATTCATAGATTTTCATGCACAGAAGACCAACGGCCAGGGTTAGGACTTTCATTAAATAAATCATTTTGTTGAATTAAATTTTGTTTTGTTTTTCACCAAACCCTCTCATATACTCCCAGAACAATTGGAATATATGACCAACATGTCATGGGACAATTCTGTGATACTTTAACATCTTTTTTAAATTAATTAATTATATATAGACAAGCATTTCATGTTCTGAAAAAGACATACAGGGCATACAGCAATAGAACAACAACAGGGTTATTAATGATTGAAGTTTTATTTTGGGAGAGCTATACCCTACATATTAACACCTTGTAACACATGTAGATATGTTAATAATATAGTGGCAAAAAGATATAGGTAAATGTGTAGCAGTTAAGGCCACCTGGATTCCAAATAAGCCCACTACACCTTTTCATGTAATCACTTCAAATGATATTAAACATTTTAATTTGTAACTTTCATCTGGATGGGTTTTTTTTTTTTTTAGTTTTAACATGGACCCTCTACACTTATATCTAATGTTTACATTCTTAACCCTGTCTCAAGTTCTTCCTATCAATTATTATTTGTATTTCTTGTGAGACTTTTCTTACTTTTAAAACTTATGCAACTCCTAATACTTCATAGTCACAAATTAAAAGCATGTGTTTTGAGCACAGTTAATTAATTTACTGCTTTTTATGCGAGGTTTGGGGTGTTTTAAGCTTATTTGCAATAGTATACAATAGAGCATAGGTGTTATTTGGAGGCCACCAATTTTTTTTTGCAAATGTTGATTTTGTCCCTGCCACTTTTTGAAAGCCATTTAAAAAAAACAAAAAAAAAACTGGTTATCCTCAGTCAGTCGTTCTGAACTTCAGCCTTACATATAACACAAAATACATTTGTGCTAATGAGATAGGCCTGATCTAAACATTGTTGTGCATGTATCAGGATTTATAAATTATAAATATCATAACTGTATGAGCTGTATGAACTGTATTTTAATATTATATATTGAGTTTCAATAACTTTAGGTTTCATCATGGATGGATATTTAAAGTATCCCATTTGCCACCATCACTCTTCAAGACAAAATTATGACAATGCAATAGAGCCATTCATTATATAGATGATGAAATTCACCTTCCTTGCTCTCCTCACCACTGATTTCTTTTGTTATTTTGCTAGCTCTATTTGTGTAAACAGCCTTCAGAGACAGAATATTTGCACTTAGTGAAAACAAACACCCCAAAAATGTAATGCATTTGTGGATTGATTAGATTATGGTCTTTTTTGACAGTGCCCCTATTATGGATTTGTGAAAATTGCCTTTCATGCAGAGTGAATGCATGTGAATGTAAACAATCTGCAAAACTGTACAGCTGAAAGTGCATCACAGCTGAAAGAGTCGACTCTGAATCACTTAAATTAGTCATTTCAAATTTGAATCCCATTTCCGTGAAGTTCACAGGTTACCACAACTGTATAATGCCAATGCTCCAATCCGTCTCCAGTCGTTATTCATAATTTAATTCATTCATGTAACACAAAATATATTTGCACCAGTCAGACAGGTCGGATCTATAAACTTTGTCAAACACATATCAGGATGTACACAGTAGACTAAATGGCATAATTATATGTGCAGCTCCACACACACACTTTTACTGTATGATGATAGCGATGACATAAGCTTAATATTTAAATATTTAGATTAAATATACCATTTTCATAAATTACGTTAAGCACACAAATTGCATGACATAATTACTGAGAAGTTAAATTATTAGAAGTTAATAATCACCCACTTGGAACAGACATACTGTGTTAATAACAGTGAGGCAGGTCCAGAATCAAATCAAATCACTTTTTTTGTTTTGTTTAGTTTTTTTGTTTTTTTTGTCCCATCCATTGCATGTAGGTGACTTGTTTTCTTCATTAGAACAAAAACTGAGATTTTTAAGTCAAACCATTGCAGTCTGTCAGTCATATAATGCTGGCATTGGGAACTTGATCTATGAGAGAAAAAAAAACATGCACAGACAAATCCACATTTAACCCTGCGGCTGTGCATGTTTTGTTTTTTTCTCTCATAGATCAAGTTTAGAGCGGTTTGACTTAAAAATCTCAGTTTTTCGTTCTAATGAAGAAAACAAGTAATCTACATCTTGGATGCACTGGGGGTAAGCTGATAAACAACAAATTTTTATTTTTGGGTGAACTATCCCTTTAAGGCTGTAATTATTAAAGGGGTCATATGATGCGATTTCAAGTTTTCCTTTCTCTTTGAGGTGTTACAAGCTGTTAGTGCATAGATTAAGTCTGAAACCCAAAGAGATATTCTTTATAAATTTAAGACTCGACCACACCTTCCTAACACGCCTCGTTTAAACACGCCCCCACATGTCTACGTCACTGTGTGGAAAGATTTGTATAACACCTCACAAATGTTTACGTAAAGAAAGAAGGCGGAACTATTCTCACTGTTGTTGCTGGCGCCATGTCATGGACCCGCTGTGCTTCATTGTGAAAGTGAAACTACTTTGTTTGGGCTTCCAAAAGAGGACTGTTGTTTTCACACTGCATGACAATCTGGGGTAGCATTTAGTCGCTGCTGTGTTCACATTGCACGATGGATCGGCGACAGGGGGTTTCACACTGCATGACTTCATAGTAGGAAGAATTGCCGGTCTGGTCTGCAAACTACGTTTCACAACACAACACGCAAGAAATGATAAGGAAATAACGCGAGAAGCCACGTTTGTCTGACCGGACTTCTTACGCGAGACTGGAATTATTTAAAAGAATTATAGCCCGCAAATTGTCAAGCAAATGTTTGTGCTTGTTTCTGTATAACTGTACATATATCTATTAAAATATTGATATTCTGGTCTATAACTCCTCCCCGAACTTCCCTCTGCCCTGTATCTTGGTCTCTTATTGGCTGCAGGTCATCGCCGATGTAGTTTTCAGTCAAAACTCATTTCACACAGCGTGATTGTGAATCGCCGACAGCTCCAGATATTTTGCATGCCAAATATATTGCAGGCGTTCCCTCAGATTGCGTCTTTGACAATTCACACTGCGTGATTGTCACTTGCATGAACGAGCACCGATTTGCCTCCAATTTCGGGCATTTGTCTGTGATTTATCAAAACCTCAAAAGATTGTCGCACATGTGACCATTTTGGTCACAGTCTAGAGCCCTGACTGAGGATGTTTCCTCTGTCACCTCCTAAAGCCTAAATTTAGGCTCGAAGTGAGGATTGCTTGGCTGTGAATATTCTGCCAGTATGAGTCTGAACACAAAGAAAATATTTTAACTGAATAACGATCAATGAAAATGCACTTGATTCAGAAGATGGCTTAGAAACATACATACGATGCTGGACTGTTCCACATCTACTGTACATCTACATACCACTGAGCGCAATGACCATAAAATGTGCACAAATGAGTGAGAACTGACACTGAAGTCTGTTTATGTTCCGTACAAGTTGACTACAGTAATTCATGTAATGATAATCAGTGCATGCAAAGTGCATGACAAATGTAAAGATACTTTTAGTAACTGAATCATAAATATTTTATCGGCATTGCAGTACAAACACACAATAAACTTGAATATGGCTCGCCACAATGAATGTGCTCTGCTGCTGATTGCGGTGCAGTTCTGAGAGAGTATTTGACACTAAGTAACTAAGAAAGAAACATGACTGCCCCCTACTGATCATGACTTTCCTGTGCCAGAGCGTTCCTTGTGTTCCTGCGTGCTACTGTGTGCACATGCATGATTATTTTTTCTTTGATGAGCATTCTCAGTGGCCATATCTGTACAACTGTATGTGCATCAGAAGCGGCACAAAATTAAGGAGTTATCACCAGAAGTACTATGTCCATACTGGTTACTTCCTGTTTGGTGGTATTTATCTATCTTATTTTTCAACACACAAGTAAGTGTACTTCCTGTGAATATGCAAGATTTCCAATTCATCATGTGCTATCCGTAAATAACTATATACACTGCATATAACATGCTCTGCACATAGATATATACATATATACATACAAAATTATAAACTCAACACTTTTCTTTTTGCCCCCCATTTTTCATGAGCTGAACTCAAAGACCTAAGACGTTTTCTATGTACACAAAAGGCCTATTTCTCTCAAATATTGT
>SCHK01346864.1:354-14510 GCA_004124795.1 Poropuntius huangchuchieni
ATTTTTCTTAAAAAAAAAATGTTACTGACCCCAAAATTATGAACCGGACCATTTTTAATTTGTCAGTCCTAGTTATAATAATTTTTTCCTGTCTTGTGGAATTTCTTCAGACACCCTTGTTCTAGAACCTCTAAAAGGTCAGCATTACAGGTAAGACAGATTCAGGTAACTCACAGGATACAAAGCCAGGACTGCTGGTACTGGATCCCCGTGGCTGTGGCCGTCACACACTGCAGCGTCTCTGACAATAGATGCACTGTGAGGAGAGAAGGCAAGGGGTCAGTCGTGAGCGACCATGCAATACGGACAATGGATGGCCATGCATGAAGACAGAAACTAAACAATCAATTCAAGTTAACTTCAATCTGGATGCCACTTTGAAAGTACTGCACATCACGAGTTTGACACCAAGATTAAGTCAACTGACTTTCACTGTACATGATGACACACACCAAAAACAAACAAAAGGATGTGAATTGATGGAAGGGCCAGTAATTAAATCAAAGTCCACTCATCTCCATGAAAAGGCTAATGCATATCAAGGTAGAACAGAAGAAGCAGCTCACCAGAGGACAATACACATCACTGCAGCCAGCGTGAGTGACAATGAAGACCTTTCCAAGAACACCACCAAATGTTTAATTCAAATTAATCAATCAGTGTGTGTGTGCGTTCCCTGCCCTCTGTCTTGTGTAGGTTTGAGCTGTCCAGCATATTAACATCAAGCAGTGTGAAAGCATGTATGTGTATGTATATGTGTGTATACGTCCTCAATCAGGCAGAGGTGACAGGTTTGAGTTGTTCAGCATGACCAGCAAAAACAATATGTGTATGTGAATGTGTGTGTGTGTGCTGTTTAGCAGGCAGGATGGATGTCTCTGGCACACAGTCACACTGTCTCATCAATAAGACATCACACACTCACACCGTGGACAGATGGGTATCACCATGACAACACACTCAGCACCATCGAGAAATAGACAGGAAGAGAGAAAGAAAGAGAAGGAGAGGAAAAGAGAGGGAAACGTATCAATGGAGCAATACAGGGCAATATGAAGACCGTTGAATTGGCAGGAGGACAAACAGCTGAGATAATTGTGTACTTGGCATGTTCGTGAAGGAAAAACCAGACCAGACCTCTTGCCACAGTTCTTTTGGGCCAAAAAAACACGTACAATAAGGCAAACATGTTCACCTTCACAAACACTACAGCTGCTTGATGTATTGAATATTTACAATACTGTATATTATTTTGTTGCTGATGAAAACAGAATTAATTCTGGGATGTTTAAATGATTTTGAGCTATTACGTTTGTAAGCCTGTGCCAGCAGGACTGTTTCACGCTTGCTCATTGTGTCACAACTTGTATGTTAATATGCGAGTAGGTTGTTAAGATAATTTGATAGCGTCTCTGATTCAAACCTCTGCAGCAAAAAAATTAAAAATTAAAAATTTGGAGGTGTGATTTCCGTTAATCATTTCATAATTGCAGTTTCACCTCTGATTCAACAATCAGGGTTATTAAAGTTAACTAAAACCATAAAAATGTAACTTGAAATAAAATAAAACACAAAAGAATTACTTTATTTCAGCTAGTTTTCATTTTCATTGATGTACTAAAACAACTGATGTACTAAAACTAAAATAAAAATTAATGAACAGTATATAGGCATATAAAAATACAAAAACTGTAATAGTTCAATCATAATATAACAGTATAACTATAATAGTCTCAATGATACCAAAAAAAATAAATAAATAAAAAAAAGTCAACTATTTGTAAAAAAAATTTAATAGATGTGTTGCATTTTATTGCTTAAAATGTTTAGTAACATATATTCTATTCTATTATACTTTCAAAAATTATACATTGTATTCATTGTTATATTGGATCCTATAAATAAAAATGATTAAATATCATTATTTTTGGATGATTTCATTAGCATCTTGGTTATTTTCAAATAGTTTTTAGCTATGGAAAGATATGTATACTGCATTTTGTCAAATAGCTGAAAATACCCAGATATAATGTTTTCAGCCATATCGTCCAGCCCTAAAAAATACACGCATTAACATTCAGGCAATCATCTAGGCCAACCCCACCTCACCCCTTCTGATAACTGCCAGAGGCCTGGACATCAGGATGGAATGAGATGCTTTTATTCACACACACTAAAGACTTTTCCTCAAGATATTAAAAAGTCTGTTCGCTCCTTGTGTGTGTGTGTGTGTGTGTGTGTGCTGCATAAATATTAAGCAGAAAAAGACATCAGAATGACAGTGGATTTTTTCAATCACAACAGTGGAATCCATGCACAGCCAATCAGCCGAACGGCAATGAGGCAGGAATGAGAGAGAGAGAGAGGGGCGATGATACAGCCCAATCTAAAGCACCACCACAGGGAAGGGAATCACTCAGCATTCACCACCGACTCTCTTAAAACAACACCGAATCTTGTCATTTCAAATGTGTGGATACTGATTTCAAATTGGATTGTGTCACTGCATCAACTGGAAAATGCAGCAAATTGATGGATCTGAATAAGAAAACAGAGACTCGCGTGTCTGTCGGACTAATGGTACATGTCAATCACATCCACTGGAAACATCAGCACTCAGGGAGAAAACACACATGAATTGTGGGTAATATCCCACGTCTGATCATATCGTTCTTACCGTTGTCATAGAATATGAAATTCGCCGACCTGTCTGTGCGAGAGAATTGGAGACACGCAGGCACACACAAACACACACACACACACACAGAGTTCAGCTTGGAGAGGAAAGAGTTAAAGTTAGGTTGAGCACAGAAACACATTTTGTGAACCCTAAAAGCAAGCAAAAAGAGTGAAACATCTCTCAGACACAAATTCAGATAACCCACCACCCACACAGACACACACCGACCGAACCTCCCTCTCTCACTAATTGGGGCTGGGTTGTCAGGCAGATGCTCAGGTCTCTTTACTCAGATGAAATATGATTTTTCTCCATCTTTCATTGTGCTTGCATCTTAGCTGAATAAGATCTTTATTCCCGTTTCATTCTAATTTGATCGTCAGACTGATAAGACTTTGGGTTGCGTTTCTGCGTGTTAAAGACCTGCCGCGCGCACATACAATCAATGCGCTCACAATTAGATCCCATTCATGGATTCTCAACCAAACGATCATACATTATCATATTCATGACATTCACATTTCATAATCCAATCACACATCAGTTCATTTGCATGTTCCCAGGCTCATATCATTAATATGATTCTCGCTCACATGTGAGCTATGTATCCTAGCAACAGAGACAAGAGGGAATATATCATCCCTAGACTTGAAAAAGACTTGAAAAAAAAAAAAATCAAGTAACGATAATTTCATCACAACACCATTCACGCGATCCGACAGAGTCCAGGCACAGATTAGGTGCAGTGTTAGACCGGACTGGAGTGATGGCACAGTAAAGTCCAGGACTGGGCTTAATTGGTGCCCAATGATATTCTGTGTGTATTCAGTGTGAATTTGGCAACGATGATAAGAACACAGAGATTACTGGTGAGCCGGAAACGATCAATACAATCCAGAAAAAGCATGCTGCCAGCTTGTAAAAATCTCAGAAGGAAATGACACATTCATGCAGCCTGATTATATACGTTGTGTTGTCATGAATATTTTATTTAATGTAGTGAATTTTGATTCAAGAAATCATTCGAAAATGAATCAGAACCTGTGTCTCTCGATGAAAGGTTTCCTTTACCCTTGTTTTTGGCAGTAAATCCTAATTAGGTGCTTAATTTCAATGCTAGGGGTTTCAAACATGTATAAATCAGGAGATGAGACATCAGTTTGCCAAAAACACTCTCACTATATAGTCACCTTAATCATTTAAAAAAGCAGCACGAACTGAAAAATCCGTTTCTAATCTGAATCTCTGGTGGTGCAGCGTCACCTCTAGCTGAGAGTATGCCAGAGGTTTCTTGTGTTAAGAAGAATCTGTCCGTCTTCCTGAGAGAGAAGGAGTTAGTGATACCGAGACCAGCTGAGCTCATAAAGCAGGGATACTTGAATTACGTAGCTTGGGGACCATTTTTAGAAAATGCTGGGTGTCCAGGGGCCAGTGAATAAAATGACCCCTATAGAGTAGATGTAATGATATCTGCAGTAATGTGCAGTAACCAACAGCAAGCACTACCAGCCTCACATTTCAACATGCTGGTCAGTTGTTTTCTTGCCTCATAACAATAATGCAATACAATGAAATAAATATCATATTATTAAATCAAAATAAATTCATTAAATTAAAAAAATTCATACATGTGTAAGCACAAATTCTACACACACAAAAATACAATTTAAAAATTCATAAATTATTGTGTAAAGTCTGGAATACACTACACGAATTTTAAAATCTGAAACGATTTGAAAAAACTAACCATACACTTGCCAACTTTGTAAATGGTTACAGAGAATAACTGGGCATTATACACTAAATGACTGAAGATAACACAATATTAGACTTTTCAAGTTGTCCCAAACACAACAAATTCATGTAAAAATAGAACTTCCTTGCTAGAATCGACTCAAAATATCATGTTTGATCATCCGACTGGATGAACTCTTATGATGTGTGCACACCAAAAGCAAAGCGAATCTTCGCATCGTGTCACTTGTGTGAATAAAACATTGTGTAATGCTTCTTACAACCAGACATGTCAATAAGCTCTTAGCTGACTGGCTTGCGCGACAACATATTTGCGTCATTCGCATCACCCAGTGCACATTTGCACCTATTCGTGTATTTGCATTGACTTTGTATGTAATCTACTTGTGTGAATAATTAAATTCTCTTTTGGTGTGCACACACCTTTAGTCTGAAACTACAAAATCTGAGTCTGTGGCCATCATACATTATGTGGTTTTCTGTGAAATCCATCAGCTCTGACTGACCAAAATCTGCAAATAGCACCAAAAATCTGTACAGCATTATCTCAAATAATAAAGTTGAAATCATTTGTAAGAAATCTAATTTGGTTCTTGTATCTATTTACTCAAATATCTTATGTACTCAATCTTGAATTATACATTTTGTACTAATTTATATTTCATATGTATTGTATTTTCCTTTCAGCTTCTCCTTAACTTTTGCGATTTGCCTCTATTTTCTTTGACTTCATCACTGTCATAAAGGCTTGTGTGTCCTCTGGGAAGGTTTGACGATTTCAGTGAGACTAATGTGTGAATGACTGGACAGAAGAGTATTATTATCACCTGACTTCCCTTTATGGGGTCATTCAGAGCTAGTCCTCTTTCTGACACATCTTAGACTGAGTTTCAAAGCTATGGGGATGGAAATGGACTTAATTATTGTTGAAACTCTTTTTTTCTGTCTGTCTCTGCACAGTTCCCTCTGTTACTCATTCTTCTGTCCCTTTTTTATGTAAAATCTGTATTATAATTTATAAAGCATTTTAAATTAAAATAACATTGACTAACGTCAAACTGCTGTGCTTATATCCTTTGAGGTGTCAGTCAAATCAGCTCTCTGAGGTATTGAGCAACCTTTCATAAGCTTTTCATGAAATAACACACAAATAAAAACAAACACACTCACCATTGACTTCCTGTGACCCTGCGTCTGTGAAGAGGGAGCTCATGATCTCCTCGAAGTTGCAGCTGGGCTCAGCGGTGTGAGGGTCCTGCGAGACGTGGCGGAGCATTGTCTTTAACACGTCGTCTAGAGAGGCCTCATCCTCGTGCAGCAGAATACTGGCCCTCTCCAGAAACCCGTCCAGATCCCTGTGAGCTCGCACTTCCTCCTCAAAGTTCATCAGCTTCACGTACTGAGGGAACACACAGATGTACACATAATCAATGCTTAAAAAAAAAATCTACAAAGTAAACAACTGATAAACAATTTTATGATTTACATATTAAGCTGGGTCATGATATGTTTAAACAATGATTTTTTAACTTTTCCATGATGTATGATTAGTTCATTCTGGACTGAAGAATTTAAAAAATATTTATATATTTTTATTTACATATAATTATTAAATAATATTTTTTTGTTTGATATATTTATATTTTAAAAAGTATAAAGGATTTCTTTTTCAATAATAATTTTGATTCACTTTGACCGAATCACTAAAAAGAACTCGAAAGATCGATTCACTCATGAAAAACAAATAAAACAAATAAAAATGTCCTGATATTTCCATATTTTCTATGACTCATGAATAAGTTATTGTAAACTGTGTATTACAGTGTTGTTAGGTTTGTTAGAAATACAGTTTGTGCACATCTGATACTGTGCTGAAAATACTTCTATTTTGCATTAGTGTCTAATTTTTTACAAAATTTTTCAAAGTGAATAGTTGATCATTTAAGTAAAAAGCAGTACAATTAATTTTAGAATGCTGAATTAAAATAACTGATAATAATTTGAGTAAAAAGTAGTAAAACTTTTTAAAATCAAAAAATATAAAATTCTAAAACATCTTTATTTGCATATTTAAATAAAAATACCAGATTTTTAAAATGAGGTCTCGTACTCCTGGGCCTTACTGTATGTAGACTTGGTGTATCGATACAGAATTCAATTAATGTGCAGTCGCAGGTGTTTATATAACTTCAGACGGCGTCTATGCATCTTATAAGATCAGTTTGGCATGTGGATGTAATGAAAAGTCTCACCCTTCGAGACGTGTTAAGCAGCACACAGCCGTGGACATCAGATTCTGTAGGAAAGAGAGAAGAGGAGGCCTGAGGGTTGAATACCGTGTGCCAAAACAACAAGCATCATAAAACAGCTTTTAGAGTTTTTAAGAAGAGAACGACTAGTTTCAAAGAGAACACTCTGATGGCATAAAATTGTTCAAAAAAAAAAAAAAACAGTGAACATAAAAGCCATCTGCATCAGAGAGCCCCTATTGTGATCTCCTCAATTTAATCCAACATCACAAATATCTGCTATGAAACAGTTCAGTCCCTGAATACAAAACAAAATATCACTCCCACAACACTATTTATTAGTAACCGCCAAATACATCGCGGCATACTCCATGGATCACGAGCATCGTCCAAACTCTGAAGGGACGGGATGTACTCGTGTGCGCTCATGTGTTGCTGTGTCCCTGCCTGTCCTTTATTTGCCTAATTCATGTTTGGTATTGTCCTCAGGTTTGCAGGTTGAGCTCGAAACCCTCACGTGATGGCTGCATGCTAAGTCCTCCTCCATATAGAGATTATATAAAGCAGACAGCCTTTATCAAATAGAGATCCCTCAGTCCTCTGCGCGTGGCCCGCAAGAAGTCCTGCCCCTTGAAAGAGATATTCATGCAGGATTACCACGACCCGAGGCTGACTCCTCCGCTGCCTTAGCTCCAAGATTAAACAGCCCCTCAGATGGGTTTGGGATTAAAAGGGGAAAATTGAGAATAAAAGCACCACTTTAAAAGCACAACTTTGGGTTTTAATAAGAGGTAAGTCTATGTGTTAAACTAATAAGGTTACATAACCCCTCAAACCTTTTAATGGCTTACAGTCACCACGTGAAACCGGATATTTTATTCTCTCCTCTACCGTCCTTCTCTTTTCCATTTGTCATCTGCATTTTCAGATGTTTACAAGTACGCAATATACATTTAACAATTGAGGTCACATCATGTTGAACTGAAATGTACAACATTATCTAAGCACCTAATTAAAGCTCAGTGAGTTGTCGGGTATAAAACTCGAAACCACTGTATTAACATAAGATAAAAGGCAGCATTAATTGAGCTCAAACTACACTGGTGCAAACCCTAATCCAAAGAAAATTCAGCAATTAGCCAGTTATCAAAACCACATCCAATCAAACCAGCATCAATGATTTGCTGGAGGCTGGTAATATGTATATGCTCACCCCCGTGGTCTTCTGAAATAAGGAGCCAAATCCCCTCTCTCTGTTTACTTATTTAGTCTAATGTAAATTCATGTTCCATTAAAGTTTACAGTTTCATGTTTAAAATTGGGAAATTTTCTTTATACAAATGGTAATAATGCTTGTATGTACAGTATGGGTTGTATATACTTTACTGTTCAAAAATTTGGGGTCATTTTCGATTTCTGAAAGAAAGATTTTTGATGTTTTTGAAAGAAGTTTCTTATGCTCACCAAGGCTGACAAGACATACAGTAAAAGCAATAATATTGTGAAATATTATTAGAATTTAAAATAGCTGTTTTCTATTTGAATATATTTTAAAATGAAATGTATTACTGTGATGGTAAAGCTTAATTTTTTTTTAAATTGCTTCAGTGTCACATGATCCTTCCGAAATCGTTCTAGTTGTGCTGCGTACATAAAATTTTGAGAAGTTTAAANTTTTTTTTTTTTTAATTGCTTCAGTGTCACATGATCCTTCCGAAATCATTCTAGTTGTGCTGCGTACATAAAATTTTGAGAAGTTTAAAAAACTGAATTTATTTGAAATAGAAATCTTTTGTAATATTTTAAATCACTGACACTTTTGATCAATTTAATGAATCTGTGCTGAATAAAAGTAATTTCAAGTGGCCTTTCCTTGAAACATAGCTAATACTCTTTATGTAGACAGTGAACAAAAAGACAAAACACCATCAGAGTAACACAGGATACTAAAATAATGCAGTAAGCACAACACAAATAACATAAATTTGAAGACAAAACACTGTAATGTTTTGCCTACAATAATAATGACTACAATAATACAATGAAAAGCACATTCCATGTACCAATTATTCCAACAAATCCTCAATAAACACTCAGGGTGCGGAGAAGGTTGTGGGCATGTTGATAAATGTTTAATTTCAACAACCGGCATGGTTGCTAAAAACTGGCTCACTTACAGGTAATTTCTTGTTTTTCAAGAAATTCGAGTTCATTTTGACAAGAATGCAACAGAAACTGGTCATGGCTATGGATGAGCTGTTACTCTGACATCAATCCATTTCCTCCAGTCTGATACATTCAGTCAAATTTGTAAAAGAGTAATCGGCCAATCACAGTGCTGCTAAGAAGGACATGCGTTTCTCACATTAACGTCATGCTACAGAACTCAGTGGGCTCAAGAAAGGCAAAAGAGATGCTGCCTCCCTCTAGAACTGCGAGTAACTATGTTACTTCAGAAAAATGAGTGGTTTAGACATCATTTGATCTCATATTAGGTAATATTTGTTTTGTCTTTATTTTTGTAGTGTGTAATTATTTCTCACCGCCCCTGCCTCGCCCCCAGCAATCAAGCAGCATTAAAAACCCAGCAGTTTGCTCAATAACATGGCTGGGTTTTTCGCTTCGGCCAACTGCTGAAATCATGGGAATTATCACTTAAACCGAAATGTTTGGAGGCCCTGGTTTATAAATATTCAAACACACACACACACACATGCGTGCATCCTACACAGTTCAAACTCTTAGCAGTATGTCAGAGGAGTGGAATTTGGTTTTAATCTAGACAAGTGCTGACGGCTTGTGCGCCGAGGATGACAGAACATCAGACCGGATGAGACAACGTGTGAACAAACCCCACTCATCCTAATGTGAGCCCACCAAATGCACAGCAGGAGTCACTCACGCAGAAAAGAGAATTTAAAACAGAACTAACTGTATTTGAGTAAACAGAGAGGGAACATTTGCTTGTCTAATTCTGGGTCACCTGTCTAGTGATATTACTGAAGCTGCGCTCACTTTCAACAGCACCAGCGCGTTAGGGCAAATAGCAACCCTAATAATAGATATGTTACATCATCTGTAAGATATTATACATTTCAAATGTTTTCAGTTATGAAAAACAGTAAATGCAGCAAAAATCTTTAATGGGGCTATATTGTAGCATATTTCCCCCCCTTAACATCCAACTATAATGTTACTAGAGATTTCTTGCACCAAAAGCAGTTCTTGTTTTACATGGCCATTTTCTGATCCATATTAAACAGGCTGTTTTTCCAACTGTATCTATAAAACGTCTACAATAACGCAGTTTCATTGCTCATCAGGACAACTTTTTATACTTTTTTTTTTTTTTAAATACAAATTATACTTTTGATGTATAGATCCATTAGCAGTCATTTATCAGTCAGCATAATACTGTGGCATAACAAGTTATACAACATAATCAGAGTTGCTATTATGAAGATCCTATTTTTTTTCCAGATGTGGACAAGAATCAACAATTACCTTTGGAGCATGTGATTAATTGGCATATGATTCATTGGTACTTATGTACTTTTTGTAAACGCACCTTTTTGCAGATGTGGCGCACATCCAGCGTACAGATTTATGAGAGATAACAAAAGCTTTGATTGGGCAGGACTAGCTTAACCTGAAAAGGTTAGGTAAATATGCATTGCACAAAAACACATTAAGGTATTATCCTGTCTTACCAGGCAAATTTTTGGCTAATTCAGTCTTCTGAGAATTGTAATTAAGTGTCTTTGACNGACAGGCCTGTCTACTAATTCAGTCTTCTGAGAATTGTAATTAAGTGTCTTTGACTGTAGTATATTATTATATCTCATTATTTATTGCAGCCTTTGTTGAATACTGTCGTTAAATGTTTCTCGTTGAGCTGCCTGGTGAACCTTCATTATGGATTTAGACAACTTTAATGGCAACTTTCCTAATAAAATATCAGTTGGTGGCTCATGAACTGCTAGCGTCTGATTTAAAAATAGAGTTATATCAATAAACAGTAAAGTTTAGAGACACAAAACAATGATGATGAGAAATGTTGAATGCAATAACATTTGTTTTCCAAAACAATGTCTGTTCTTCCTTGAAGACTTTACAGAATGTTTATTAGCGGTTTAAAAGCAACTATTTGGCCTTCTGCATGCACAATATACTAAGAAGTAAATTACGATGGAGATGTCAATGGTTTCCACTGTTTTTTGTTTATTTTTCAATTGTCATCTTTGATTACATTTTCCTGCAGAGACTGAGGACAGAGAGAAGTGAATACGACTTTGTGTGGTTTTGAGTGACAACAGGTGACCTGTCACCGTGTGTGGGTTTGGTGGGGGTGCCGCGACATAATCACAGCACACCTGAGACTGTTGCCGTGGCAACAACTGACCTGCTAACCTGAGCATCTCCAGAGCTAATCAACAGCTCTGGGTCTAACTGTCATCCCACCCTGAACTCGCTCGCAAACACACACATTCACTGACCTGTCCCTCCTTGGTGTGTCTGGTTGCCGTAGAGATGAATGTCATCTCCTGATGGGATGGGAGAGTCCTGGCCCTCCTCTCGCTCCTCGCTCCCCTCCTCATGTTCTTCTCTCTCCCTCTGTTCTAAGAGCAGACAAAACACACAAAACAGCCTTAATCTATATATACTTTTTAACACCTATTTTAATACATACAAAATGTTTGTAAATATTACATAAAACTACAGTAAAAACATGTTGGTAGTTTAAGTTGCTTGGTATTTTAACATTATATCACTTAATGAACTATATGATTATAAATTGTGAAATATACAAGCACCAATATGCAGTGTTGGGGAGAAACTAACTAAATACTAACTACAACAGCGTTACACAATTTAATTACAAAACAAATCTAACTGTAATCATGTAACTGAAAAAAAGTGTAATCAAATTACAGTTACTTATGAAAATGTTAACAATTACAAAGGGGTTACATCTGAATATTTTCACACCCACAAACAGATTTAACTCATTTCTTTCCCAAATCGCATCGACTGCTCTAAAATATGAAACACCAATGTTTAGGACACAGAGCAGGACTCATGCTTATTAAATAACTGTTTTTTTTATTTCCTATTTGGGTTTATGTATTATTTTTTCCAAAGCATTGTTAGATGCCACTGTTTCCTGTCATAGCTATACAAAGGTTTGATCTCAAAAACAGTATCATAGCTATTAAATTTATGAATGTGAATCTTTAAACAATCTCAAAGTAAAGCAAAATGCCCAAGTCTGATTTTGTAGTGACTGTGCTTTAAAATATAATTATCTTAATACAAGTGATCGAGTAATCTGCGTTGAGTACTACTGTAAAGTTAACCCTGCATGCTTTTAATGATTGAAAATTATTGACAGTTGAAAACAATTGTTTGAAATTCAGAAAAGTAATCAAATGCAATCAATTACATTACTTTAATAAAGTAACGGAAATACATACAATACTTATTATTTTTTAAATATGGTAACTTGTAATCTGTAACCTAATATATTTCCAAAGCAACTTTTCCAACTTTGCCAATATGTCACCCCACAACACCGGAAACACTGTCATCATATTTTTGCAGTGAATTTCTAGAAACCACAACTGTATTTTTTTTACTGTAAATTTGACAGGATATCTTTTACAGTACAGCAAAGTATACAATATTAATTTACAACAGCACAATATTCATTTACTCTACATATAATTAAAATAAAATACATTTCCAATTTCTATTAATCCTAATTAATACTGCTGAATTTTTCATATATACATACATACCTACACTGTCCTATGCTGACCCTGACAAACTCATATGTTAAAGTTACAATTAATATACTTAATTAATATGCTACACTGCACATTTCAGCACTGATAAGACAGTTCCTCAACGCAAACACTACAAAGCTTCAATAATCCATAAATTTCTCTCTTTTTTCCTTTTGAATACAAAGTGTTCTTGGGGTTTAATACCCCACAGATGTGACTGTGTAGCCAGAGTGTGGCTGAAGCTGTGATTTATCCACACATGGCAGCTAGTTATTGTTCTCGCTTCTCTGGCTGAATGTGGCATGTGAGTGGCTATCGGTTCCATATCTTTCTCCTCATCTATTCATTTATTCACTAATCCTTCCCTCTATTATTCTCTATGTAAAGCTGGAGAGGAGAGGGGGCTGTTAATCCACGTGTGCTCATTGACTCTATCGCCCTGGACCTACGGTGAGCGGGCGAAAGGATATTCCTCTCCCCGACGACAGCGCTCCCCTTTTTGCCCCTTTTCTCGCTCGCTCTTTCAAGCTCAACGCACCGTGGTTGATCATATTCATAAGTGTTTGATTCACTGAAAGCCTATTCATGAACAAATTAACTCATTTATTGAAAATACCCCCCATACTTTGTTATAATTGCGTACGTATAAAAACAAGAGCCCCTTGAATTGAACTGAGAGAGAGAGAGAGAGAGAGATGACATAAACATTGATTTCTGAAATGGCATAATGAGGGAATACTTGAGAAATCCGAACATGCCACAAGCTTCACTTTTTTCATTTTACAGACAACATTTCAGCCACTTCCAGATCTTTTTCTTTGGGCTCGGATTTTGCTGCATTGGTTTTCAATGCAGCAGAATCTGAGGAAGATAACTTGTCTCTCTTTAACACAGATGAGAAAACCAGAAATATTACAATTTGTCAGAAATGAGGGCATGCTTTAAATACTGTAGAAAGGAGTTTCCTCCTTCTCGTGTTTTACTCCCAGCTCGACCTTCACGCCTCTCCTCCAGGCCATGTGTTGAACAACAAACACACACCAACCAACTCCTACGAACATTCACTCACCCATCTCCTGATAGAAGTATCCATTCTTAGCCATCCCTGAGGAGGGAGCCTCTGCAAGAGAAATTAAAACCACAATTAACAAAAGACTTCAAATAACTATGAGTTAAATAACACAGCGTGAGTTTCGGATTACTGTAAGAGAATAAAGCAGGTTTGATCGAGCACTGATTCTTCAGTACTGGGACAAAACAGGCTACAAAAATAAAAGGTTATCTATCCAGGAATTATTGTGGATTAATCTGTTCAACATCTTCGGGGGCTATCTCTGGCCTTTATTTTCTCCCAAAATGTGTTTTTCCTCTCAATAAATGTCAACGCCAACAGACACAAAAATAATGTGTAAAACAGTTATTATGAATATTAATGAATAATTTAGAATAAATCAATTAATACATTTTTAATAAATTAATTTAGACTACAAGATAGTTTCAAACTGATATTCAGCTCCATCTATTGAATTGTCACCACACTAAGACAAAAAATATTACAGTTTTGACAACAACAGCAAAAAAAAAAAAAAAAACATAATTGGAATACCATATTAAATTTAAAAGTTTTCAATTTAAAATTAGGTAAATTTAAAAATCCAAAACAATTTATTTACAATTTAGAGTTGA
>SCHK01347018.1:0-18141 GCA_004124795.1 Poropuntius huangchuchieni
TTTCCTGAGCGCACGCGCAGTAAGATCTTAATTACGCCTTTCTTTTTCGGTCTTCTCATTGGCCAACTGATCCACCTTATTTTTAATTTGAGGGTTGGTGCAATAATTTGTGATGTTCGAGGCTTCCGTGTCAAATGCTTCCAGTTTTTAGCTGTAAAAAACAGCTCTTTTATTCTGCTTGATATTGCAAACTCGTTTTCTTACATTATGCATTTTATTCTTATCCTACTTGTTTCTTCTGACTAAACCTATGTAATTTTTGCATTTGACTTGTTTCCAATGTGATTGTAAAATTCAAATACATTGCAGTGCAAACTTACTGATGAATATGGTGACTTATGAATCATATATTACCAGAACTAAATCTACATAAGTGTATTATTTTTTGAGCTGCTTTGTATGAGTAGCCTAAGTGTAATTCATACAAGTCATTTGAGCGGGTGTGCAAATATGGTCAGTGCTGTTTGCAATTAGATGTCTCATTTACAAAACCCATGAGTGAATATTGTGAATCTGCAGTGAATTATAGAGAGCAAAGGATCAGTTCATAAAGGGGAGCCAATGGATCTTTGAGAGCAACCAGAGACTTATTTAAGCAGACAGAAGACGTCTTGTATACATACAGCTGGGGCTTCACTTATGGACCTCTTATATTCAGAAAAAGAGGATGAGGGGAAATGATGGGAAAAGCAGAAGAGTATGGGTGGTTAGAAGAACAGGGCAGGTGTTGACTAGGAGGTAAGTAATAGTGTTCCACCTGCGCTGTATCCCCCATGTAGCCATGTATCTGATTAACAGCAGGAAGGGCTCTCGTCCAATGTGAGCTGTAAAATATGACCAGGTTTCTTGAGCGCTACAAGATGAAGTATAGATTTTATCTTAAAAAAATAGTTTATTACAATGAAAAGCATAGGAGTTACATGCAGTACAGCACATTTAAAAGTATTTAAGTGCAAAAAAGTGCCTATGAGTTATGTATGGAAAGTGAATCTGATTGAACTTTACGTGCGCTGACAATTCAGCTCCTGTTCCGTGGAAAGTGAAGTGAACTGTGAGGGAATCTAAAGGTCTGTGGATTCAGTTTGCAGTAAGTAGAAAGGAAGGTTGCTGAATAGGAGTAGTCTGAAGATCTGCCCATCTGGGCCGATGCAGTGCATCTGGTGCTCGTCTGTTTGTTTTTTACATTGTCCTTTGTATAGATACACTCCCTGGCGTCTTTTCTATGACTGCGTAGTGACACAGACAGACCAACCATTCATTACAGGCTTAAAAAAAGACTTACTCTGGTGGGCTTCAAGAGAAGTCAATTATGATGAGTCAGGCTTGTAGGTTCGGTTGTAATCATGTGGAGGTTGTAAAGCATTTCTATATATGTATAAAATGTTGATATAGAAGTTGCCCTTTTGGCAGTGGAATACTTTGCATGAGGTGGCCCACAATATTGTGAAACTGCCACAAGATAAGGCCTTCAGTTTATTGTTGGGTGTATACATTTGCATCGCGCTTTGCGTCAACACTGTTTTGTTGCTCCAGGCCTTCAAAAAATGGTCCCAACAAAAGTACTACTCCTAAATATGCAGACTTAACCTTATAAAGACTTTTTAGAGCTCAGATGGGTAAATCAATCCCTTTATATCGTGCCGTGCCAAGAGTCTAATATGGAAGAACAGTCATTACCAGTGTGATGACTTGGGAGGTAGAACGAATTGTACATCTGCAAGCCAACCCTTATCTACATCATATTAAAGGGTTCAGTGGTTCTCCAAGGACATGTAAAGTCTATGGAATAACCAAAAATGTTTCTGAAAAGTGCTCACTGGAGGACCTCTCTGGTGATTAGACCTTTTCATGTCACTCAGTGAGAATGCTCTGAAGACATAACCGTCTGTCTGTATGTTGAATGGAAGAGCATTTGGTGTTATTTTTCAGAATTAAGCTTGCCAGCAGACAAGAGGCCAAGCTTGTGAAAAGTGAATGCCGTTGCAGCTGTGGTTATGGTGTTTCATTTTGAATAAGCGGGACATAGAGCAACTTGACCCCCTGTTAACCTGAGCTGTCTGTTTAGTGATTGACAGATATTATTGATTGACACTGAGAATTAACAGTGAAATGAAGTTTCTTTTTGGTATGAATGTTTCTTCAGTGCACAGTCCAACTGTCCTCTTGCAGTTGAAACTCACATATATTGTTATGCATGTCATCCAGTCTTCTACACATCTTGCTAAAACTGAAACTTAAACTTAATTATTTTTTTTTAAATCACAGGATTTAGCATTATATTAGTTTTTTGGCAGATATTATTTTAGGTATTTTGGTATAAGTTATAATAATAAATTATATTTTATTAATTCTAATATAATAATAATAATAAAATTATATTATAATTTATTATAAAAAATAGTAACTTGCATTGGATCATGCATAATGACTGTTTATTATTAGAGTTATGTATAAATTAATATTTGAATAAAAAAATATATATATGTATATAATTAAATCAAAATTACTGTAAGTCTTATAGTTAATTATTCTAAATAATTAGCATATATTTGATATTTAACTTTAGATATATAAACAATGTATAAAGACATTTTTGTGGATACAAAAATTGCTTGAGTAGAAGAGCCCATCTGTTTTTAGACCCACTGGCTGGCCTCTGTCTCGGCCCATCTTCAAAAACTCGCTTTTCCACGACACCAGAACAATTATCGTAAGTTCTTCCAGGGAGTGAAAGACATTGAATGAGTGCCTGTCATTAACACCACTGTGAGTTGGCAACACGCTCCCAAAGGCTGCTCTGTTAGAATGAACACCTTTATTCAAAGTGCAGTTAAATCCAGTGCTACGCTAACCATTCAGCAATTACATCTTAATGATGTTCCCTTGCAATCCGAGCCTGCAGAACTTCACGTTCTTTGTTGAAGAGATGACAGGACTAATACGGCTCTCCAGAGATCCTGAGAGGTACACTGAGTTGCGTGTATTCGGATTATAAATCACCGACCCGAGTGTGTGATGTAGGCGTGTTTAAACAATTCACAGGACTCTGTATGTTTTTTCCTATCGCTATTGTTTACATTGGCCCAGTCGATCATTTTTACTGTGGATAAAGAATGAGAAATATTATTTCAAAGGTGATAAATCTGAAAGTTGTTTTACAGCGCACCATACAACCGGGGATCCGGTTTGCGTCAGTAGCAGAGAGCAGCTTGGATCGGGAAACCTGAGCCACTCACGGTGACAAACGGGGGATGGTGACATTGGACAACAGATTACTTGGCTTGTAGGGCAATCTGGGATGCCAATTAACCACAATGCCAGATGGAGAGGGTACCAACGACACTTTGAAACAGCAGCGGCTTGATTAGTCCAAAGACTCTGTCCACAAAAAGTAAAACCCAGACTTTGACTTTTATAAAGAAAACTTGCTGACATGATGTTAATTACTGTTAAATCGCAGTGTGGAAAATAGGTTTCCTGATCAACACGCCGTCCTCTGTTTGTTAATGTTCCTGCCCAATCAAAAGTGTAATTAGCACCTGCTTTCAATTATATTACTGCGATGTCAAGCCAGAGATATAGACAGATAAATCATGTCTCACATCATGCAAGATGTGCCTAAATTAGAAAACTATTACATGAGGTAGCAGACACTCTGACGTCCCGGGAAGATCGTTTATCTTCATCAAAGTGGGCTATCCTTGAGCAACTCAACAGGGGGCGTGTAATTGAAAAATGCAGGGAGATGTGATTGTTGGGAGCAATAATAATTTATTACACTGAGCACCAGGAGCTCAGGGAGCCATTTGTTTTCATTAATGTGAATTCAAATTACCTTGGCGATTAAAACGTGACTTTGACAGGCCGAGGAGCTCTGATCCGGGAGACAGGACTGATGAGACCCCTAATTCGGGTCATTTGTTTTCCGCCCGAAGAACAGGAGAACGCTGCCTTTCCTTGCTGCCTTCATTTGCCATTTGATTTGATTTGATTTGAGACATTAAAAGTGATGGCCACAAAGTGTGCGATGGATCTCCCTGGTTATTAAAGAGACTGTTTCAGCTAATTGGATTTGTGAAGACAAAGGCAGAAATCTCCCTTATAGTATCAGAAGTGGTCAGAAAGACTCTTCGTTTTAAAATCTCTGTGACATATAGAGTGATAAGGGCCAGAAATAGGTCGGTGTCATAAAGATAATGTCAAATGATGCTGAGCAGTCACTTCTTCCCCTGAGTGTCTGTCAGAAACGGTGACGAACATGTGGCTTTGATAGCTGTGAATGAACACTGACTCGTTGTGGCACAATGGAAAGTGAGTAACTTTATCAGATGTGGTCTGCCTTGCCTCATTTGATCAGCAGGCTGATAATGTGGCTTTGCTAATAAAGTCACTTCTTTATTTGTGCTTTAGCGGAGATGAAGATGAATGAATGACACGGTTGAAAGCTATCGTATGAGTTAGAATGACTTAGAATGTAGTGGCTGACTAATTTTATGACACTTTTTTTGATGCTTTGTGAAGTATTAATGCAAATATGAACATTTAGCCAGAACAAAACAACAACAAAAAAAAGGTAGATAAATGGAGGTAAACTAAAGTGCACCCATAGGTGGCGCAAGAGGACTCAGCGGCACCTCTGATATTTCTGGGGCAACAGTGTGAGTCTGATAAGATCTGTTTTTCCTGAGCAGGAAAATTTCCTCTCTTCTGTGCATTCATTTCTGAGCTTCAGGAAGAGATTTGTAGTTTCATACGTATATTAGAATGACCTAAGAATTTTCTCTCAGGAGCTTGAAGAAATAACATCTTTAAAATACTGCAGTGCTGTTTTCCGTGGACAACTCTTGAGTGTTTCTAGGATTTATAATGAAGTGTGGATAGGAAATGACTTAAAACCATTTTCCATAAAATATCTACTTAAATCAGAAAGCAGCATGGCCTTCATACAGCACAAATGTTTTGCTTTTGGAAACTCAGATTAGTTGATTGGTTTTAAATCATCCTGTTTTGCCCATATTAAAACCACTTTATTTTTATCGTTTACACCATAAGCAACATATAAATAAACTAGAATGAAAGTGACCCATAAGTGTGCTTTATTATGCGGAGGAAGAGGAAGCGCACAAGGGTGTATGGAGTTTATTTATATATAGACTCTATGACGGATGTGGTACGTGGCATGTTTCTCACACATCTTTCACTGTTGTCACTTCATTAATAATAAATGACGGTCACTAGCAGACACACACACACACTGCTCAAGTGTTTCAGGCTTTTGTAACATTAACCCTCTGTTTGATGGAAGTCTCAGACAGAGACAATGGGAAACGGGAGCTTGTCTGTCTCTACATAAAACACACTCCAGCCGCCTCTCATCGTGTGGTAGATTCGGCTCCAGTTACTGCACTTCCTTGTAATTCATCACTCACCCAATCAAAAGGAAGAGCTGTCGCCCCCAGTCCACAGCTCGGGTTCCATCCAAATATTGGTCAATAATCAGGCATATCAGCCTCTCTGATCTGAGCGAACTCAACTTGGAAGGAGAGCTAAGAAAAGGCACTTCAAACGGGTTAGTATGTTGTGTGTTTGTATATTTTGCCAGCAATTTACCTCAGTAACAACTTAATCGATTCATAACAACCTTGTTAAATCTACTGCCTTTTCTTTGTCCAAAAACAGCACAAATTAGAGAATTAAGCAAAAGAGAGGAAAAAGATGACGAGGGAAGCCCAGGTGACGTGTTTTCACATATGGAATCCCCCTGCGTCTGAGGCCAGCCTGTTACTTTTTCCAAACGTCTAAAAACAACAGGCTCCCCTTCCATCTGAGAGGATAACATTCAAAGCTCAGCTCTTTTTTTTCTCTCAGATCAGCTGGACTGTCAGAACATATTTGTTTCTTTGGCTCATATGAATGTAATGAATGATCAGGGACAGCGGCAGAAATGAAAAGGTGCCAGGGCAAAAATGCCATACAAAGTGCCTTGAAATTCAAAATGTGTGGGCAAAAATATTTAAATAAATAATCCATAAATTTTAATAAAATATTTCCACCAAATATTCATATTATTGAGAAAGTTAAAAAGAAAGACTTATATATTTTATTAAAAAATCTATACCTATTGCCACCATCCTGCCACAATGGTCTGGAGAATCCAAAGCAAGAAAGCTTTTCCCGGCCACACTGAAGAACAAAAATAAATGAATAAAAGAACGTAAAAAAAAATGTTTTGTTAATACATTACAAAAGGTATTAATACTAAAAAAAAAAAAGAGTAATTGTGTCACGAAATCCATCACAATCACAGATGAAAACCGAGCCACTGCAAACAACAGGGATGACATGAAATATCACCGAAAGAAAATGTCTAGTATCTCTGAGACCACAGATCTTAACGAAACAGTAAATGAAAGCACCCGTTTTTTATGGCTGCCTTTTACTGCTGGTAACACTGAGGTTCAATGCCATGATTAATGCCATCCAACAAAGAACTTTCAGTTGCCTTTGTTGTGAAGTGTGAAGCTCACAAATTGTTAGCCAGAGTTGAAATATTAAGTTTCCCTCCTCCACCCATCATGTTTTAATAGCAAAAGCGGGAGAGGGCACGAATGCCAGAGGCAAGATCCAGGCCATCTGCTATTCTCTTTGTAAAACACTGACAATCTTCTCACTTTCCATACGCCTTGCCATATTTTGTACACCATGCCAAAGACTAATGCACTTGCATTTGCTGCAACTGTTACAGATGCAACCGAAGCTGGATTAGCTACTCTCCATCCAATTCACACTTGAGAATGTCAAGTTCATTCGGTGAGTAAAGATATTCTTAGGTCTTTGGAAGAATTAAAAATTATGAATTTGCATCTCATGAGAATGTCTTACAGGTACTGTAATATGCATCAAGGACACTAAAATCCTCAATATGAAAATGATTAATGTTACATGGTATTGCAGCAAGCTACGGAACTCTCAATTGCCTTGACCCACAAACAAAAGCATGACAACTGATATAAATCAATGCGCTTTTTTCTTATGCTTCAAACTTTTCAAGGATGAAAATTTCCTTCCTCCGTATTTATTCTTTAAATGAGGCCTACTTTCTTGCCTTTTAATAGCTTGAGTTTCCTATTTTATGAATTTGCAGACATTTTGCTGTCCCATTTTAAGCTCCAGCCAACTGCCCTAATGCTGCAGAAGAATGATCATGATAAAGCTTTCTGACATGTATTGTTTGCAGGAGAGAATTTAAAACGTGGGCCTTTGGCCTCACCTACAGTCTGAGCTGCAACCGCAGCCCTCAGCGGGTGAGTGTGACTAATTAGCTAGAGAATGGTATTTATACATGGCAGGGCCATTAGCAATTTAAGCTCATGGGTGGCACAGCGGGGAGAAACGACAGGCATTGTAACCGACCACATCAGCCTTGCTATGTCTTATTCAGCCCTAAAGCAGAGTCTGCCATTTCGGAGACCTTAACCATCGTAGTGGGTTAGCAAAACAAACAACAACTGCCATCATGGAAAGCTGCACTTGTTCTGCTTAGTTTCCAAAAATGACATTGTTAGGGGAGACAAGACTTAGCTGCAATAATAGCATGTAAACAGCTCATTTGATATGCTGTTCTTATGCAAAACATAAAAAGGAGAATGTGATACATCTTTAAAAATCTTGTGATTTTTTTAGTTGTCATGAAACATACACCAGTTCAAATGAAATGAAAAGCAGCATATAGTTTGATATTCGAAAGAATGACTCCTTAGAGCAAGTCTTTTTAGTCCAGTTTTTGAAAAATGCCTCTCATGAGTTTTTAGTGAATTAAAAACAAAGAGTGACCAATGTAGTTATATTTTCGAATGAATCTTATGAGTCTGTTCTTTGTAATGAACTATACAGCACAACCAGTGTAGTCTGTGAACGAATGACTCGTTAAAAATCGGTTCTTTGTACCGAATCAAAACCATACAATTTCCCCACTTCTCAGACTAATAAACAGGGGTTTTTTTTACTGAATTTAAAACGTAAAAAATCTGTAGTTAACGACTTGCTGTGTTTTTCACTATGTGTTGTTAACAATGCACATTATACATTTTGTCAGCAGTATTTTATAATAATAAATTATTAAAACGTGTGTGTAAACAACATTTTCAATAATTGTTTTATTTCATTATATTTTATTATTCTTTTATTATATTTTCCTGAAGATTTTCACTTCTCAATGCAATTTCATTTATTTTTAAATATTTCTTCCTCTCTTCCTCGACATAATATGAAACCATTAAGCAACCCATATTGTTAAATTCCTAATCGATTCTCTTAATGATTACAAGTGAAACCACTAGGAATTTATGTGTATAGAGTCAAACAAAAGACTGACCACCACCTCAGAGGAAAAAAAAGTCCACTTGTCCAGTGAGGAAAGCCTGCTAGCAGAGTGGTCAGACATGAGCTTTTATGAAAGGTGTAAAAATACCAGACTGGTCCAAGATAAACTCACTCTCCCGAGGCCTGACATTTACCCTGGCCAAAGCCAGAGGGCTTGCACTTACCTGGAGAAAAGCCCCATTGATGGTGCAAACCTTCCGCCCCTGTTTGAAGTGTACTGGGCACACTGTAGCCTGTGGGAAATACTGGGTTTTTCCATACGCCTCACTTGCACAAAGTGTGTCATGGGCTACCCCTGTTTATACAGGTATGGGTGACAACTTTTAAGTGCATGTAGTAAATTACTCATGCTCAATTGGGAATTTGGGAAATCTGTTTTCATAAGAAGGCTTTCAGATGGACATTACGGAACCATTTAAAGAGCCTCAAAAGTAGCCCTTGATGACCAGAGTAAAATGTATGTATTTATATGATAAATACTGTCACTTAAACAGTAAAAAAAAAAAAGAAAAGAAAAAAAAACACGAAAGAATTGAAAATCTAGAACACTAAAAAATGTGTATGATCCCAATGAAAAGGGTGCAAAGCAGTAACAACTTTCGTTCTATTTCTTTGCTTTTTGGCCCTCTCAGCATGTGTTACCTCACCCATTGTGTCAGTGTGTTGCTGCAGTGAATAGAAAGCACACAGTTCAGGATTTACATGTAAGTCCTGTTTTTTTAGGAGCTGTGCTTTTAGTGGTTAAAACGCAGCACCAAAAGAGCAGAGCAGTGACTGAATAAACCTTAAATCCCGCTTGTGGATTTCTTTGGCACTTTTTTGCTGTGTTGATGACTTTATCTCCAATTTCAGGTTTATGTATTTATTTTTAATGTCTTTACAGTACCAGACTCCCTGTGGCGTTAAATGGTTTTTCCAGTAATTTAAAAATACCTTGAAATGTTGTTTATCTGGTATAGACTAACAAAGAGCACCTCAGGGAAATTAAACAGGAACAAACTGGATTTAAACTGTGAAAGCATGCAATCTTCAGTATTTCTTAAGTGCCGTGAACAGCAAGATTCAATAGTTCAGAAAATGTGTAATTGTCACAACTGTGTAAAATTTAGCACACATACTGTACACTACTGTTCAAAAGTTTTGTTTTTTTCTTGTGCTCACCAAGGCTGCATTCATTGGATCATAAATACCGTATAAACAGCAATATTGTGAAATATTGTCATTACTGCAGTCTTTAGTGTCACATAAATTCAGAAATCATTCTAATATGCAGATTTGCTGCTCAAGTAACATATATTATCAGTGTTGAAAATTGTGTTGCTTAATATTTCTGTGGAAACCACAATACTTTTTTGAGTATTCTTTGATTAATAGAAAGTTCAAAAGTACAGCATTTATTTGAATTAAAATTCTTTTGTAACATTATAAATGCCTTCACTGTTACTTTTGATCCATTTAATGCTGAATAAAAATCTTATTGACCCCAACATTTTTAGCGGTATTGTGTATGTAATTGTGTATATAACTTTGCCAACTTAGTAAAGCGAGCAAAATTTTTCTCTTGAGGAATTAGTATTTAAAGATTGAATATCTTGGAAACATTTAAAGCATCTATGCCAAATGTCAGTAAAGCATCACAAAGACAACATGACATGCCATGACACCCTCAATGATGCTGTATCACTGGACAGAGCAGGATGAGGTCATGGGTTACAGGAGACCTTGCTTGTGAGGTAAGCGACCAACCAGCTTTGATCTCGCAGGTAGAGAGCATGAGACCTGCAGGCAACATCACACCTGCCACAGAGGCTGCTGTCATTTCCACATCTGATAGCAATTATTCCTCAGTTAACGGCACCACGCTATTAACTTGACGCACCAATCCCACCAAGGATGACAAAACTCATCAATCTTGCGCTGTCACTTGTCTCGGAGACACTGCTGCGCTGTTAAGTGTTGCTCTTACATCCCAAGAAGCTCTGTGCTGACAGACAAGCCTCTGGTTCGCAGGCTCCCTTGACAAGCACGCTTTTATCTTTTAATACTATATGAAACTCTTTTTAGTTCTACATTTACACTCTCACTTCATCTATTTGCTTTGCTTGGACACGAGGAGCCCTTTCTTACATCAGTCTTTCAAAACCAGCAGCAAGGATACCTTTTCAGACGTTTGGCTCTCGTTCTCAAGTGGAGGAGCCCACAATGAGTGTGAAGGTATCCTGTATGAGTTCACCAGCGCTCACGGTGTCCCAAGGGCCGTCTCTCGGGTAAGACTCTGACAGAACATGAGGACTGCCATGATTGTACTGGCAGAGGCCTTGGTCGTCTCTGTTTTTGCAGAGGCCTTCCCTCTCTCGGCTCCTCATGTCGTGGATGTGTTTTCAGCATGCCCAGCGGGTTCTTGACTGTCCACAAAGGGCTCTTCATTCACAGGCGGAGAATGCCAGCTGGTGTGAGCACTAACCAAATAATGACTCTATCTGCTCCAGCCCACTGACCTGCAGCAACAACACACACGACACCCCGTGGACCCGGAGCAATGTTTTGTGGGAAAAAACCTTGGATCATGAGGAGAACTAAAAAGGTATTATGACTAAGAAGAGCTGGAAGACAGAAGAGCTGGGAGTATTATAATGAAGCCAATCAACTGTACACATCCACGAGAACAAAAAGCCAACTCAGCTCAGGGTAAAACTCGTTTCCAGTAAACATTTGTGCCGGAGTCATTCTAAATTAAATTAAGATGAAAAAAATCTTGATACCAAGCAGAACATGGCAAGTATTGTCTTTGCAACGTTATATTTCAGACCCATGCAAAACGAAAATAAACAAATGTGTTTTATGATGTCTATGTAAAGTATTATGTATTTGATATTGGGTGCTATTTGAATACTATTATGCATTTAATGTTTATACACTTAAGTTTTTTATAACATGACCCTTCTAAGATTTTGATTCATCTCAGGGAGTCAGATCTGTTGAATCTTTTCACTAAAACATCTATTCAGGTTTGTTCACTAAATTTGAGTGAAAGTGTTTTTGTGTATATTATGAATGAATCATAGAATTGACAAACAGGGAGAATGGCAAAATAATGCCACTTTCATTTTTCTTATTTCATTTTAATTATGTATGGTCATCACTTTTTAAACATAATTCTTCAGGAAGGAAAAATATTTGTTAGTGAATGCAAGTGAAAAACAATTTGTTTACTTGATGATTCTAAAAAAAAGTTCATTAAAAAGTTGAAAATTAATGAAACACACAAACTACTTCTTATAGTAGCATATAATCACACTATGTTTACATACTTGACCCTTGAAATATGACAAAACTGAAAATGTGACATTCCACTCTGTAATCCCACTGATCATATTCCATTTGAGATCATATTCCATGCCAGAGATTGTTTAGACCATCAGTAATGCTGTAAGTGCAGACAGTTTAACAGATTTTAGGAGGCAGGGCTTTCCGGGTCAAAGCAAATGTGTTCATGGAGCACTGTGGCCTCATTTGCCTTTAAGTGTCAGTACTAAATTACATTGGCCTTTCACCTAGTTAGCTTTAGATTATGTAAGACATTATCAATCATAATATTCACTCAGTCACTGGGGAGGGAGAGAGGACTAGTGTAGCTGTCTCTAACTATTTATTTAATCTGTGTTACCCTGACAGCTAAAGCCCACAGGACTACAAGCATGCATTTACGGGTATGTTGTATGTCTTGTCTTGTCTCCATGAATGTTTCTGTTCTGGATATTCAGACACATGCAAGTGTGATAGTACATTTTATACTATAGTTTAAATTTTAGGCAATAGTCTTTACATTTTTTAATTTATCTTTATAGTAATATTCTTTTTTTGTGAACGGGCCTTAAAGGGGTCATCGGATGCCTTCCATTGGATTTTCCACAAGTTGATATGATTCTTTAGGGTCTTAATGAAAAGTCTATATCATACT
Organism: Poropuntius huangchuchieni; assembly: GCA_004124795.1. Lineage (NCBI taxonomy): Eukaryota > Metazoa > Chordata > Actinopteri > Cypriniformes > Cyprinidae > Poropuntius > Poropuntius huangchuchieni. Next base: position 12,344 of record SCHK01347018.1, read on the forward strand.
TAGGTTAGAATTTCTCAATGATAGTATAAAACAACACCCTTTTTACCTTGTCAAAATCAGCTCTGTTTTCTGCAACCCATTTTACTGCATGTTCCTTTAAATGCTAATGAGCTCTGCTCAGCCCGCCCCTCTCTTCCGTGGGATGACGAGCCGTTCTCATGATGATACTGTTTACTTTAGCTGCAGAACTTGCTAACTAGCAGTTATTAGGAAAGGCGATTAGCAAAAATTCATAAAAGAACCTTATACTCACTTTATCTGTAGGTGAGGCTGAATCACGAATGATTTGCGCAAACATAGACGCATTTAGACAGATCGGGGTGGGGGGTGCATTCTCTTCAAAAACAAAGTAATCCACTGCGTCTTCAGCTGTGGGGAGTAAATGACGACTGCTATTTTCATGATTACATGCAACAGAACACCTCAAAAAAACAGCTATTCTTGTCTACTCTTGTTCCGGCACCGAAGCAATGCAAAATGATGACAGCTCACTCAGGGCGGGTCTAAGGTAAAACGCTAGTGTCAATCAACAATCGTAGGAGAGCCTGGGTCTGTGTGACGTCATACAGACAGACATCTGAGAATGGTTTTATATGAGAAAGGGGAAATGATTTAACGAAATTTAAAAAAAAAAAACACTGGCCGGATCTTTATCATTATAGATTAGTTGTGTACACAAACTGTCAACACACATTTTAGTGCAAACAACTCGTAAATGTGCATGTTGCATCCGATGACCCCTTTAAACCTATAATAATTGTTTGTATTATGGAGCTGTACGGATGTATTTTGTGGGAAAATGTCATTCGCCTGTGTGTCATCATGCTATATCCGTAAACATAAAAAAGTGTCTCGAGTGCTACTTGTCACAAGGAGTGAAAGAAATATTGACCATGAATAATTCAGTCATTCTTATGATTTCAAATAGTACTTACTGGAGAGTATGCGATCTTGGTTGCAGCTCCTGTTTTTTTCCTAAACGAATCAGTTTTTGAGTTCATTGGTTCAGTAAAAGATTCAATAAAGACAGTAGTTTCGTTAATTAATGAATTAGTGTTTTTGAAGATTCTCTGAAGTACCGGATTCAAAGGTTTGATTCAACTTGTTGTCACTATCGTAACTAATCTCCAGTAATTTAAACTACTTTTCAGTATGTTAAAGTGCACAAGTAACATTCTCAGATCCATTCAAGTTAAGTTCTGTGAAGTCTGCTGTTGTGGGTAGTTTTTGAATGGGTGGTGTGGTATTAGAATACAGTGCATGCGTGTGTATGTGTTTACTGAGGGAGGTGTTGAACATTTATTCTGGAAGGGCTCCCAATGTAACACCTCAATAAAGCATCCAGCCAACATTTATTCCAGGCCTAGGAAGTCTTGCATGGTGGTCCATGGTAAGACCTTTTGAATAAGAAAGTAGTTAGCTGAAATATGAAATAGTGAAATGCTGCATACTCTTCATCTAAGGACACCAACGTAAAGTTTTGCACTGGCTGCTAGGACCAAAATGGCTACTGCTCATAGGTTAAAGATTCTAGTCCTCTTCAAACAGCCACAGTCCAAATGAAAAAGATCTCTTCCAATTTACAATTTGCGACATTACCTTACTGCTAGGATATTTTTGCTCTAACTAACATGTGCGTTCCATTACTTTTCCAGAACTCCAGCGTGGTGTTGTTTTAGCTGTAAAGCTGATACTGTCTTGATCATACTAACCGCATTCGAGTTGATCCAGGCAGCAGCCAGTAAGCTGGGATCGGACGTGCCCCTGCGCCACGGCTGATGATTGTATGGCGGGGGGTGACTTTCTGACCTATTCACATGGCTAATAAAACATTCATAGAGGGAGAGGAATTCCAGTGTATAGTTTTGCCCCGTCTGTGATGTTTGGAATCCTGCAGTGACCCCATAGAGAGCGCCATTCTGTCTGCAGACAAAGGCCTGCTGTTTCTCTCCGTATCATCGTGGACTAGACCAACACTACTGACTGCTTGCTGCAAAGCTAATCAAATATTTTTCTTCCACCACAGAATTAGTCTCAATAAATACTTTTTTTGCATGATTTTTCACTCTTTTTCCTCCACAAATTCATCTTGTACCGCAACGGTGCTATAGTTCATGCAGGTGGTCAAGGGATTTTCTCTTTTTTGTGTGTGGAGAAAAGTGGCCTCTTGTGTTAAAGAAGAGGGAAAGACTGAGCGAATATTAAGTTCAATTGCTCTCACAACGACCTGATTTGCCCAAATTGCCTGGCTTGTGTGTTGGAAAAATATTCCGCAGGTCTCTTTGTTGTTATTTGGTTTTTAATTGGGTTACGACACTGCAATGCTTCACTTTAATTATGCTTCACCTCTGTCAGTAAAGTCCAAAGCGGCCTATGAAATATGAATTGCTCTGTCTGTGGATTATTCCTTCGAGACCACTTTGAGATAGTTCACACAATCATTTCTTAATGAAAGAGTCATTCTGAAGTGTGCTAAAGTAATCCACTTGGCACAAGAGGCTGTTCAGCAAAACAAATGATGGCGTATTCTTGCTGAATTTATGTCTATTCACTTTCCTGAGCCACAGGCACTTGCCTTCCCTTTTCATCTCACAATAGACACTTTATGTAGCTGTCGATGTTTGCAATGAATCATTATGATGGCTAGTTCGCTTTTTTTTCTGGATAGCATTTAAGTCATCTCTCAGTGTCTGTGAGGCTTACATTTCCCAACAATGAGAACGGAAAGGACTTCTCATCAAATTCTCTTCATATTTCGAAGGGAGCCTCATCTTTTCATGAGCCACTTTCTGCCGTGTAAAAAATGGCTCACTGCAGAGCAGTTTCCCTCAAATCTACGCTCTAAAATTGGTTTCCAGGAAGGAAAACCTTCTAAACCTTCAGACTTGGTGTTGTATTTACAAAGACAGAGTTATATTCATTAAAGTCTAAACGGCGTGCTGTCATTTCCTGAACAAGTCCCAGAGGCCCGTGACCTTCACCTTCACGGCAAAGTCTTAAACCCCTGTGGGTGGCTGCCAGGAAGAAATTACAATCAAAAGAAATTCTTAACTGTTGTGATTTAACAATGGCTTGACAAGGATTATAAAATATATAGAAAATAATGAAGAGAATAAACCTTTTGTATTTATAACCCAACTTTAATGGTTTGTAAATACAGTTCTTTGGCTTCACGCTGTCTTTCATGGATGGTTTTCATGGAATAATATTTTTACCACCAACAATATTATTTGGTTTCACAGATTCCTCAAGATTCTTTCAAAGACAAATAAGTTTGTAATTTCCGTTCACATAAACCTTCATTTTTTATTTTTGTAACTTACACTGACAAGGAAAATCCTTAATGCCGGGAACTGCTGATGAGTATTTTTTCAATAATAGAATATTTTGGAATAATATTTGCCTCTTTTGTCAGCGTTCAAGTGGAAAACTGTGGCAGTAGTTCCAAGCAAAACGTTAATTGATGTTTTCATCCAACATTTACACTCCATTCATATTCTAAACAGTTGCATTGTTATTTTCTGATTGATCTGTAAACAAAACGAATAATAATTAATGATCTGATCTTAAAACACATTAGTTATCAATTATTTTGTCTAAAGTAGTTTTGGGCAAGTGAATTAAACTACAGTTTTATTATTTTATTTTATTTGTTACAAAAAATCATCACTAAACTCCCTTCCCATGTGGGAATATCAGNGTGTCTAAAGTAGTTTTGGGCAAGTGAATTAAACTACAATTTTATTATTTTATTTTATTTGTTCCAAAAATCATCACTAAACTCCCTTCCCATGTGGGAATATCAGGTGTAATAATACATCCAATTTTCACTATTACATTTTGAAATTTAACCAAATAACCCCATATTTCATGTTCAGTGGTGTTCTGTAGAAATTGCTGGGATTACCGTCGAGTGTTTGATCAGTGTGCAACTGTATGAGTGAATTGTGGCCTCTGGCTCACCTCTGCCTTCAGTTCCTCAGAATAATGGCTGCCAGCATCCCATTCCAAGAGCCTTCGTTTACTTTCTTATTGCAAACAAACTGCATTTTCCCAGTTATTTTCTCTGTGCAGAGGCCACCAGAACATTAAAGGGTCTGAGTGATATCATTCACGTAACATTAAGACCCCTACATTCGAGGAGGCTCTCTCTCTGTTAGAGCCATCAACCGCATAGTGTTTAAAGCATTAAAAATGTGGTTTCACTGATCCTGGGACTCAGAATCATATATACAATAAAAATAAAATGAACTGGCATTGGTTTTTATGCAGACATAAATAATAAACAGCAGGGCTGGTAAAATGATCCAGAGTCTTGCATTTATCCCCAAGATAGTATTAATTAGATTTATCTGCTGCTCTGGCTCACTCTTCCTGCTACAGACTATATTTTACAAACTCAATGAATCTGAATACCCCAAGGTAGCATTACCCTCTCTCCCCTGGCTTGGTAACCCTGCTAGTCTATATATTTTTATTGGCAAGTGTTTCAAAAGGCCTCACAGAAATGAGCACAGGTAAAGAAACGTACTGAATGTGTCTAGACACTTGAGGTCAGGCTTCTTAGTAAGTTTGGATGCTCCGTGCGGCGAGGACAAGCAGATGTCTGTTGTGGCATATTGTGTCTGAATGTTTGAGATTGTTTCGAAATTGAGAATTGCGAAGGCCGGATTTGGGATTGGTATGTTGTTGGCATACGTAGCAGTGAGGTAGAAAAGGGCATTCTGTGGTGCTTTTGAACATGATTGTTTTGTATGAACATTGCTGCATGATGTCATGTGAAACTTTGTTCATTATGCTAAATTGAATTCTTCTAGATAAACAAGAGAAATGCATAGAGAAGGCATTAAGTATAAATAATGGCTTCACCACATCCAATACATCATCTTGACATGAAAATGTTGCTATTTCTTTCAACAAGCTCAGTAAAGATATCCCATACCCAACCCTCCAAAATAAATCAATGAATTAATAATATAAAATACAGTGTAATAATGTTTAAGATTAACTATTAAGAAAGTTTTTTTTTCATATATCAGTATTAAAGCATTTTTTCCTTGGAGCTTTTAAAACATGTAAGTGTCAGCTATGATTTATTGCATACTTTTCATGCTCTAAATGGCTTGTAAAGTAAACCTCTAGTTGCACTTATCTTTCTCAGCATTCATCTCAAGAAATACTGTGCAATGGATGAGCTTTCTCTTAAAAGGCTGTATCAAATGTCATTATGATTGAAAGATTTTAGCGATCTGTTTGTAACTCACTCTCTTCTGTCTTACATACACAGCCTTCATACACTCACTGTTAAGAAAAGATGATAAAAGGGACAAAAAACTGATGTGGACAAAGATAAATAGGAGTAAAACAGCAGAGCGATGACATATGTTTGGCAGTTTGCAAAGCAGTTTTGGAAACAGTCACTCCAAGAAATTATCAAGTCATTCTAAAACTTACAATTCAATGTTTTGTTTGGATGCAGATTAAGGTAAGCAAGAAACTATTTAAGTAATATCTTTAGTGCAGTGATCTGAAGATAAATGTCTGCAATATGTTCCTTTCAAACATTTGTATACTCTGAAGGACAGACATTTCATTGAATGTTTAACTTCAGAACTTAACGTTTTTCAAAAGTGTGCATGTAAGAATAATTAAAGAAGTATGAAGCTTTGAAACACTTTCATATGGCTTCAGCATGGCAGTTGTCGAGCCACTCTTACATGAATGGGATAACACTATTCATGGTGACTGTAGTCTTGCTTTAAAGGGGTAATATAATGCTATATGCACTTTTACAAGTT
>SCHK01347169.1:179-16602 GCA_004124795.1 Poropuntius huangchuchieni
CATTCACTCCTAATAGGCATAAAGTCAGAATTTATGAAACTACTTACCTTGGAAATATTATTGGAACAAATGTCTGTAACCAGAATCCACTTTTTTTCCTCATTTCGGTTCTTTCTTTGTGTTTTACAGGAAGTAATCAAAAAGGTGCCATCATCTGGCATGCATCAAAAAGTTTCAGTCACTGAGGCTAAAACAAACATGCCAGATGAACAGGTGAAACCCAGCTTCACCAAGATTACTGGAAATGAGGACACTTGCAAACTAAGTGCCCAAGCACAGAGAAGAAGTAGTTTGCCTACCAACACTGTAACATCAAAGGGACTCTTTATAGACCTTACCAAAAATGTAATGTTTGATCATTCTGGTGCTACTACGTTTAATTCTGTCATGAAGCATTTCCCTGAAAGATTGTTGTCATGTGATGGTGGCTGGAATTACTTGGATAATGATGGTAACAGGACAGACCACAAGAGCCTAGAGTTGCAAACCATAATAACAACCAATCTAGAACTTTCCCCATTCCTTCACCTAAAGGAAACCGATATTCTACAAGATGCAGAGACATGCAGTGAAGAGGAACTAAGAACAGATCCTAGCAAAAAAGACAGCACTTCCAAAAGTGACTTGTCAGATAATTCAAGCAGCTATGCAAAATCGGATGTTCACACATCTCTTCACTCAGACACAGAAGAACCATTAGTATCAAAGGACATTTGTGAAAAGGAAAATAAGGAGGTTAGTGATGAACCCCAGAAACTTGACTTAGCAGGAAGAATCAAGGGAAGTTTGGAAAGACTCTCGACTTGTCTGAATGAACATCGCCACACACTGGAAAGTTTTTATCAAGATGATGTAGACACATGGGGGACACATTTGGGTGGTTTGGATCAGGTTGAACCATGGGAGGACTTGTGTTCTGCCAAGCAGTGGGTAACCAGCCCTCTGCACTCACCAAAACTTGAGGATCAGTTACCTACACCAAGAGAGACCATGCCATGTCAAGCAATTCACAGCCAAGTTCTTGACAATCCGAAAGTGGATGACTTGCCCAACAGCAAGAAGGCTATAGCTAAAGAACCAGCTGTGCTTAATGACATTACATCATCTCAAACAGAGGTTGCTGTGACAGCTGCCTGTGAACTTGGAAACTCTGACCTCCCAACCGGAAACAAAAATACAGGCACAGATGTAGCTTGTTTTGCACAGATAACAGAGCATTTTAACAGTGATAACCTCAAGTGGATGGGAGACAAAGACGACAGCAAACTGGAGATTCCACAGGTTAAGGTATTGAAGACATTCACAGATCCAGATGAAACTAGTGGACTGCAAAACATGACCAAAGCAAAACAGAAATGCTCTTCTCCATCTCAAAGGTTTCTTCGACAAACATCCCATGAGTCCTGCATTGTGGAGAGAAGTCATGAAAACATTAAACCCAAACTCAGGCCATGCTCCCTTAACCTTGATTTAGGACACCAAGGTGTCAGAGACATTTCAAATAGTCAGTATCTGAAAAGTGCAAAACATTCATATGCACAGGAATGGTTGACACCTGAAGCCAAGCACGTTAGCTCATCTCTAGAGTTGGAGCTATTCCTCAGTGGCTCCAAGGCCCCTGTACGACGCAACTCGGCACCAGTTAGCGTGTCATCAGTTCGTACTGCATTTATGATCAAAACTTGCAAAGCTAAAGCTGTTCCTGTTATTCCACCAAAAATTCAGTATAGCCACATACCTCATGCTCTACCTGAGGGGAACACCGATCAAGTCAATAAAAGTGCATCTGAAAAGAAACCTGCTAAGAGCAAGTTGGGAAAAGCAGGTTCTGCACTTCCCCTCCAGAAAGTCCACAGGGAGGATGTGCCAAGCAGTGAACCACCATCAGCGGTCCAAAGACAGATTCCCATGAGCAATGCAAAATGCAATGAGAATTACAAACCAACCTCCATTCCAGACCTTCCAGTGTTGAGAAGGAAGCGATCTGCAAATGGGGATACATTTATGGATCGTCCTAGACCTGAGCGCTCATCGCTTCTTCAGAGATCATCCTTCAGAAATCGTCCAAGACCTCAAAGTCTCATCCTGTTCAGCCCTCCATTTCCAATCATGGACTACCCTCCAGTCGGGGATGATGGTAAACTAGTCCTATCTCCTATTAAAGCTGAAGTGTCACCATTTGACGTCTATTCAAATGAACTAGCGGAAAACCTTAAAACTACTGAGGGGGTAACCTTGCGTAATAAAATGACTTTGCCAAAGAGTGGACAAAGGCTTGAGACCTCAACCAGTTGCTTTTACCAGCCACAAAGGAGGTCAATGATATTTGATAACAGAAGTAACAGGCAAATTGAATGAGAAAAGACTGGTCCATTACTGGCCATCATGCAGTAACTAGCAAACTTCTTGCTTATTAATTGTGACCGAGTGTCAGTATACCTAGAAACACACAATGATGATTGGAAATCAAGGTGCCGTTAATCCTGATAATACAGATTTGTAAGTATTAAGCTTTGTGTAAAATGCTGCTGCTAAGGATTTATATCAGAGATTTTTTTCTATATTAGCAAGGAAAACTGAAACATGCCTTAGGATAAACCTGGGAAACTCAGCAGGCTCCTACTGTCTATGTAAATACAGACTGTACAAGCATGTCTCAGTTTAAATTGACTTCATTCCCTTCATGTGGTCAACTCAAGGTCTGTTATTACTTTATCATGATCTGAGATATTTTGTTTACAATTGGAGTCATTTATAAATTATCTACATGATAAGAAAAAAAAAAAAGTAGTTTCAAAAAATGACAAAAACAACAAAAACATTTATTTATTCCATGTTGTCTTGTTTTGTCATTGTCATACAAATCTGTGCTTCTAGTCCATAAACAGTAAAAATCAATTTGTACAAATGTTTAGAGTAAAAGTCCAGTGGTTTGAAGATAGTTTAAAGGTCAAAGTTCTTGAATAATTCAAATGTTGTTTCAAGCTGTGTTCTCTCTTTTGTAGATACATTTTTATATATTTTCAAATCTCCTGATTACTTGGTTATCAAAAATGTATGAAAAAAGATACTGAGGTCTCAGAAAATAAGAATATAAAAAACATTTAAAAAAAAATGTTTTATATAAACCTTACGTAAAGCAGAGAAGTTTTGACAATATATTTTGAAGAAAGGCAGAGACAAGGATGAAAGATCATGATGATGACGTTGTCAGTTGTGTAATCAGACAACACTAACCTTGTAATATGCTCTTTTTGTATTCAATTGGATTCATTGTATGTATACTATTCTAAACAAAATAATAAAAGTATTTCACATGTAATGTGCATACTGTAACATACACTTAAGCATTTCAAATGACAAATGAAGTTATTTCAGTATAGAATTGTTTAAAATTATAATGTCATTTATAATGCATATTCCTATTTGCTTAATTTTCTGTAATACAGGTAAGATAAGAATAAAGTAGTTCCTACATATACAGAGTAAGTTGTACCACTTACAATTACAGTCTAGAAGTCAAATAGAAATCGTAAAAAATAGAAGCAATCATCTATAATTCATGGTCACGGAAATGTATAATTAAAATGTACATAATACAGTATAACTAGTATATAAGTAAAGTGGTCCAAGGACCCAACTTGCCTTATGTTGTAGCTGTGTCATGTCTAGGGTAAGTTGTATCACTGGGGAATATAGAACAATTTACATTTGAAATTAAACAGTGGGCATACTGTGTATGAGAATAAGAATCACGTTCATGTTATGTTACAGAACAATATTCACATTTTCATGAACTAGCTAGAAAATACTTTAATATTCATAATATTTATAGTAAAACAAATTTCAATATTTTAATAGTATTTGCTGTAGTTGAAGGCAATGCTCAATTATTACTAGATAAGCCACTGACACACTTTTACCCCAAAGCTAAAAGAAAAAAAAAATTATATATACACTAAATGTTGTAAGTCAAACTGAATAAGTGTCTGACTTTCTAAATGTATGATCATGTGATAGTCTTTCCCATTGACATATCTTAATCTACTCTCCTTTACTCATTACATACAGTACAAATGGGAATAATATATATATATATATATATATATATATATATATATATATATATATATATATAAAACAATAAATGCAAATAGACAATGTAACTGTGAAGATATATTAAACTTATTTTTATTTACAAATGAAATGACGCATGTGATACACCAGTCTTGAAACAACAGATGTTGCTCTACAGTAAATACAGTAGATAACTATAGAAAAACACTGTAATAAGACCCTACTATAAACAAAGACTTCCTTTACTTATGCAGCCAAAATCCAACATTGAAATTCAAGTTCAGCACAAAAGCCAGCTAGTTTTTGTCTAGCTAGTATGTTATTGATTTATTTGTTTCGGAGACTTGCATAATGTCTTACATTCATGTCTTATTTCTTATACCGAAGTTGCTTTTTCTTATAAAACATAGTTAATTCATAAAACAGTAACAATCTGTGTCTCCGAAATCCAGAGAAAGCATGTCAGTAATTCCTCTGTAAAAAGTGTTTTATTTTATTTTTTTAATATCACATTTAATAGCTCTAACTTGCCACTTGAGTGCATTCATTGAGATATTTAGGTCAAAGACACTCACAAACTACATTATTAAGATTTCAGTGCTGTTTGACTGAAAATGAATACTGATATGTCTAAAAATTGTGGCAAAACATGGTAAATTTGGAGAGAAAAAAAAATCTGAAGACAGTTGCTTGGAAACAACAATGCAGTCACGGAATGACCTGGAGGAACCAATACACCTTATTTGAAGAAATATATAAATAAAAGAATAAACTTGGATTTAATTTGTTGCAAAGCCCTTGTTACTTTGCTTTAGAATTCATTATGAGTTCACAAATGCGTTGCTTGACTCATCACGGATTTTGATCTTCATTTGCACCTGCAAAAGTTTTTGTAAAATCAACTGTGATTAGTTTTACAGTTATTAAAAAATGCCACTTCTTATTATTAAACATAATTTATTTAAAAAATTAAACCTGTTTATAGGGCCAGGTAAAACAGTATATATTTCACAAGTTATTTCTCTAAAAATCAATAGTTCAGGTCGTATGCTTCTTCAATAACTACTTTCAGCATTAATCATTCATGAAAAACCCACAATTTCAAAGTCAGTTAAGACTATGGATATCTATATAAAATAATCTATATATGACAATGTGTTGGAAAGTAAAAATCAGATTAAAAATACCTGTTCTAACATGAACTGAAGTGGATCGTCTGGTCTATCAAAAACCAGTTTCTCTGTGATGTCCTGAAATACAGTAGCACAAATGAGACTATGAGTGAAAAATTCAATGAAGAATCATTTTTTTGTCCTGGATGTCTCAAGCACCGAAATGTTTCTTTTGCTGCTAAAATGACATTGGTAGTTAGTCAGAGCTCTTTTTTGTTTTCGTAATACTCATAAAACAATATGTAGTTTTATTAAATAAACCGAGATAATGCAATATTAGCATGCTAAGGCTTTTTTTTTTTGGAACTTCTATTAGTGCTCTGAATTGTCCTTCGCCATTTTGTGCTAAGCAATTCATCACTGTCTCCCATTTTCTTCGTAAGAAAATATACAGTAACTGCTGCTTTGTTCTTTCTCACCTGAAAAATCTGAAGAATACTGTGAGTCTCCATATAGTTAACCGAGCGTTCATAAGGGTCCGTGAACACTGAGGTAGCACGAATGGTCTCCGCACTCTCGGTAATAAGCGCTTTTTCTGATAGACCAGAATCTGCCATCTCACAAAGTTTCAAAGTTTATGCTGTTGTAGTATAGCCTACTAAAAACGATATACACGAAAGGTATATTGCGAAGTGTACTTTCTCGCAGTATTATTACTCAAGTAGTTAGCGTTCGCTCTTTAAGAAAGGATTTCAAAGGCATTACCTTTGTTCAAAATAAATAACAAACTTTGTCTTTAGTCCGTTTTGTGTTAATACAGAAATTAGACCGCGTATCTCGAACACATCTAGAGCAGGACTGTTTGAAATGTCACCCTGTAACCCCTAGCAACTGTATACAAAAGGCGGGGATGATGTCATTGGGCACAGTTCCCCGGGACAGCGCCTTTGATAAAGAATCGTGAGGGGTCTCAAAAAGGTTTGTTGAAAAAGAAGCAAGCTCCGTTCGCAATTGTTGAAACACCGCTTCTGCAGTTAATGCCAATTTTACTATCTATTTTTGGAAAAAATAATACCTCAGAAGACCTCGGACTAACGTTTACAATAGGACTGACAAAGGGAAGGAGTGGCCAAACCGCCGTTTCTAGGTTGCAAGTCGTCCTCAGCTGACACCTCGGCCTACAATGGGTGCATTTTATGTAGGGCAGACGGTGTGCGTGTCCCCCGGTGAACCTCTCGGTTAAACGTTGCTGTTCATGTTTATAACCGAAAGGGGGAACTCAATATCAAGAAAAGCGTGCTACCAAACCGGAAACCTCATACTAAGAGGAATGATATTATGGAGGCGAGGGATTGTTACATGTGACGAAATATTTACGTGAGCCAAGGTCGAACAGCTTTTAACAAAACAATATATAGAATATATACGCAATAAATCGCTTATTGTTTGTAAATGTGTTTCTTTGGACTTTTGAGATCACAAAATCTGAGTGGGACGTCCTAAATTATAATTACATCTCTGCCAATATCCGGACACAATTTCAAGATTATGTTAATTACTGTTCACTGCTATCATAAAACTATCAATTGTAAATAATTGTATTTTTCTCAAACATACATACATACATATATATATATATATATATACATATATATATATATATATATGTATATATATATATATATATATGTATATATATATATATATATGTATATATATATATATATATACATATATATATATATAACACACACTTTAACAAAAGCAGCGCCTGAAAAAAAAAATCACTTAGGCTCGAAGGTTGATTATTCCTCGTCTAGACTACAGACGACCGCGCGCGCGCGCACTCACACACCTGTCATTGTCTAGACTGGGGGGAGTCGGGAGGGGGTGCTCAGTGTAGCTGGGGACTCGTGAGCCACTATTGCATTATTTTGTGTCAGTCACAACGGCTCTGTGAACGTATTGGTGAAGAAAAAAGTTCGGTGTCACTTTTCACGATCTGATTGGCCAGCAATACCGTCAGCAACTCTCCTTACGTTTCATTGAGGTCAGCTAGGGACGTTAAAAAATAAATAAATGAGAAAATAGAAATGCGTAGAAAGTAAAAGGCACGGTGAACAATCTAGCTTGTTGGTCTTCCAGCTGACAGGCAGCGTCATCGTCCAATGTGGGACCAGATATGATTTTGAGAAATTTATTGACATCGTCCCTAACCAATCTAAAGTAGGCTATCTATGAATGATCAACATGCAGGATTCTCGGATGACTGGCCTTTTGATCGAGGATGGGACATGGATTTCAGGGAGTTTCATTCGCGCTCATAACACCACATAACACAAATGTCTTGGCAATGTATGCATTTGTTTATGCTCAAGAAGCAGCGCGTTAAAGCAGAAACTCCTCAAAAGGGGACCACAACAAGCGCATCGAAATACTCAACGGAAAAACGGTGCACTTGTACAGTGACCGATAATTAAGAAACTGAGGATGCACAGTGTCCATGCTGGTTCAAACACAACAATTGCGATAAGGCAGAATAGTTTCACTTTCAGAGCCACAATGGAGCCAGTTTCAACGTTCCTCGCCGCGCGGAAGGGAGGGCGTGCGGCTCACCGATTGGGGTAAAGTCATGTTGAACGATTTATATCACAACCTACGTGCTTCAAGAAAGTCCATTCTGTTCCAATCGCCAGTAGAAAGGCGTGGCTGCCCAAAATCTTCGACGAATAGTGAAAAAATGGGAGGGCACGAGTAAGCTGCGTGATGTCCTCTCCGAAGGTAGGCTGCAGCGTGTGTTTATTGATGAGATGAAAGAAGATGGAAGTGAGAAATGAAACAAAGTAAGGGACAATATTAATAAACTCAGTCCTTGCCTGGGGAAAACCGGGGAAGCTGTGAAGCGCTGTAGCCACTGGAGAAGAAAGACCCTTAAAGCAGCAGGTAAGAAATAGGGAGAGGGAAGGGAGGGGGAGGGTACTTATACTATTTATGTTAGGCTATTTATAAGAGTAATAGCAGTCATTCCCTTGATATGAGGTGAAAAAAAACTTACGCATGAAGCATATACTAATAGCTCAAATATAAGACTTTAGTCCTTGTTCATCAATATCTTATACATAAACCAGCTTTGAAGAAGATACAGAAAACTTGTGAAATTACATTTAGTTGTAAAAGAATTGCCACTCCGGATTATAGGATCTGTAGGCTGAGTTCTCTCAAAACAGCCAGTGTTTGTCTGATATTAAACAAAAAAGACTCGTGGTTGCCTGAAGTGACGTCTCAGGTAAAATGACCATATAATTTCTTGCTTGATCACTGATCTTCTTGTAGTTTAACAGTTGGCAGGCTATGGAGACTTTGTCGGTAGTTTTTATAAGTTGTATTATTTTTATTTTGCGAAGTGTTAGACGTTACAATGAACCATGACACGAAAAGCACAATACGACTCAACAGAGCCGCTAGGGACTTCCCTACGAACGACCAAAATATTTGATAGAATAACACCTCTCTAACCGTGTGTTAAGTGTCAAGTATCAGCGATTAAAGACCGTCAGGGCTACCACACAAAATGCTCCATTCAGCTAGAGGAATAGACGAGATGATTTAAACATTTCAGCCGCTTATCTGGAATCCCAGTATTTTCCGGGCTATTGCTAATATTTTATTGACCCCGGTAGATTTGCGCGCTAGCCTCCGGTCTCGGGATATCTGAGACAAACATAAATTGTTACGTATGTTGTTGTTTTGCGTAGACGTTCTTAGCAGCTCGGACAAATTCTATAGAAACTATGGAGTTTTGTAGGGAGTGTATCGGGCGCTTTAACATGTCCGTTATTTGTCATCATTAAATTAGGATACGCAGCCTAACCAAGTGACCGGAATTTTAGCCCTCGCTCCAAGTACGTAAAGAAGCCGAAATGTAGTTTTAGTTACAAAAGATAAATGGCCATCTGTTCCGTATTCTAATGCCTGTACTTACTGAATGACCTCTTTTTGACTCCGTGTTGTGAAGTGCCAGCTTGTTGCCTATAACGCACGCGTTTGTAGGCTAAGCAAACAATAAATCACTCGGCCATTTTAACACAAAAAAACTTCATAGGGCAAAACATAGAGCGGCTCGTCTTCAGTTTTTGGAGGTAACGGGGCCTTCAAGCAGCGGGCTGATCACAGCACTGATTGTATTGTTATCTCTATGTAGTACGAGACGGCGGGTATGGGAACCATGGCATTGGCACGAAGTGGAAAAAAACACCCCAGACACATTTTTCATTAATTTATCATATGCCCTCTGTTTCCCGACGCTGTATTATAAAATGTCTGTCTTATATAATCTGTTTATTTATAGCAAATGACATGAAAAGGTTGTCATTTTTGTGTGGAGATTCTGTTCGATGTAGGCTACTTTGATTTTTGGAATGTTTTATCTGAACGAATGAGCTGAAAGAAGGAAACCTTGTTATTTTACGATATAAACAAAATGCAGTTGGCTAATCTTGTTTAGCAATGTGTGTTTGTTAGCACCTTTTTTAAAAAAAAAATATTTTGCTGAGCGCCAGTCTCTCAGACGGTTGCCAGTGCGGCCTTGGAAGTTTGACTGTACCCCTTTACTAATTGATAAAAAACACAAATTATATTTTAACGGTCAAATATTACTTCATTAAACGTTAAGGATTTTTTTTCAAGTGGAGTGCTGGCTTAGGCTATATGGAATACAAGCGAATTGGTATTATTAAAAAAATCATGACCCCTGTTCTGTTAACCCTGTGTGCTGCTTCTGTGGTAATGTAGTTGTTGCTAGCTTTGCTGTTAGCCAGTCGTCTTTAAACCTGTCTGAATAACCACTTTTTGCCTCAATCCATTTAATTCATTACTCCAATTAATGTCAAATGTCGTCAGTTTTACGTTAAAAACTTTAATCTCTCCCTGTGTTTCAGCCGCTATAAGAGAGTGATGTATAGCTAGGCATGCATTAGGTAACGTAAGGCGATCTACTATAAATCATAATAAAATATTATAGCATTCTCAAGTCATTTTTTAACTAAAATATTATTACAAATATATAGGCTATGCCAGAAACAATATTTTCTGTGTTTTTATTTATTTATTTTTTTCACTGCACTTTTTTTTTTTTAAAGCTGATACCGGCCTCCTTTCATAGAACTGTTTTGTAAAATTCTTCGGTAGTCTGCAGGGAGGGCAGCGTCGAGTAAATTAACTCTTTCTATATTTATAGCAAATTAGTTTTTCATTTTAGTCAGCACATTTAAGGAAAATATAAGTTATGTGTTATATGTTATGTCTGTGAATCAAGCTTTCCCCCCCCCCCCACACGTAGTACAAGACTGCTTCGCATACATTTTAACACGTTGTTCTTATTCTTATGCACCTGTTTAATTCAGTTGGAATCTGTTTTTAGTCGCATACTGTATGTGTATCAATTAAAAACGTGTGTAGTTTTATGGCTGATTTGGACAGTAGTTAGGACAGGGAGGAGGGCCTTGGCTGCGTAAAGGGTATTTGTCTGTCAGCTTTACCGACTTTAAAGTTGCTGTATGTGTGAACAAGACCTTGAGAAGTATGTTTTACGTTAGTTTAGGGCTGTGTATACCAAAACCGAAAATAAACTTTTTAGTTATAGGCCACTTGAATGTATTGCAAATACAAATACATATTTTGGAAGTCACAACAGTCGCACTATACCCCTATATACATGTCCATGCCTCCTGCCGTTGGTTTTCACGTGTTAATGCAATATAGTTTAGCTACTAAACGAGATTTTTCTTATTACTTATCAATAATGAAAAGTAGCTCATATGTGATGCTTGGAAATATATGACACTTTTGTCTGTAAAGACGTTAAACGTTTAAGACGTTATGTATAGACGAACCAGTGAGAGTTGTACATTCTTGAGTGGCTTTATGTTTCTTGAAGTTTTGAGGTACTACAATAAGGTATTGTTAGTAAGTGATATCATATAAACATTAACTAAGAACATTCTAGTTTTAGAACAGAATGTATTGTTTCTGTAGGAGCTTTTCCCAACATAATATATTACAACATAATATTAATATGTAGCCTAAGTTTCTAGGAAATTTTTATTTAGCTTATCTTTCTTAATTATTTTTATTTTTATTTTTTACTTATTTGTTTGCACTAAAGAGTAATGTATTTATTGGTGTGATTATTAGTATCTAAGGTTGTTGCATATATAACGATCAGCTCATTGAGCTCATTATTGTGCAGTATAAGAGGTCATGATCATGTTCATACACTTTTTTTTTAAACATTCATGCCCCATCACTTTTGAATATAGCTTGTGTATGTTTAATGATACATCAAAGTGGTTTAATTTCTGTGCATGATTATTTATTTTGCTTGTGATAGATGCAATATTAGTACATATAGACTTAGGGTTAGTGTGTCTTAGGGTTAATATGAATTTATATTCCTATTCTTACTGTTTACTAAAGTTTTAAAGAAATGTTAAACATATTCTTTTTGTCTATTTTTGGTGAGATGGAAATGATAAATGTGACCAAAAAACAACAAATGAATCATGATCTTAGGAATATTGGTATTCGTAGATCAAAAGGAGGCATTGTGTGCTGTTTATTTTGGAAACATCAAACCCTCTTAGTGCTTCAAACGTAATGCTCACATGCCACTGCGAGACACTTTTAAAGAGTTTATCAGTTGGTTTGCAATTGATTATTTGACAGAATGATACTTTAACAATGCTAAATTACAATTAAACAATTACAGGTCTACAAAATTACAATAATTTTGTAAGATGATTTGTCATGAAGGGCCGTTCTAATTATTCTTAAATCGGTGCTTGATAGCAGTGTTTACTGTTATGCTGTTTGCTGTACCATTAGACTAGAGGTAACTAAGTCAGATTACAAGGATATCTTATTTAACCATCTTACTAGTTTGGATGGTAACCTTCACTAATGTAATTAAATGTCAAGGTCAGAGTCAGTTAATTCCTCTTATGATGAGACAATGCTGTTTATTTCAGTACAACACATGTTGCATTTCATCGAAGTCCAAGGGTTAACCGTAATGATAGCTAAAAATTTCAACTGTGGTTCAAACAAGAGAACAAGAAAATAAAACAGAGACAAATGCACATGTCCATATTAACGGCATTACCTAGCTAGAGTTGTGATGTCAGTTATACGTTATAGAAACACACATATATAACACATATATAAGGATGAATGTGCATGCAGTTTGAGCCAAACACTGGCAGGAACTGAAAATATTACCCTGTGGTATCTCAGCTCAGACAAATTTCCAAATACCCATTCTTATGCAATGTAGTATTGACAGTAGGGGAGGGTATTAATATTGTATGCATTATAGGCATTTGACCTTTTGGCTTTGCTTTCTTTATGATGTAGTTGCAACACTTACATTTCAGCCTGTCATGTGCTATGATATTTCATATCATAATGATCATCAGTTTGATTATTCAGTTTTTTATTGCTTGATATCCTGCATCAGGAGGCCTTCACATGGTTTGAGGAAATCCTTGACTATAGAATGGTCAACAGCACTCCCTCCTGAACTGATATTGTGTAACCTATTATCTTTACATAATGCAGATTCTGGGGTTTTAATTATGCAAACATGCCTGACAATAATTCTTTATTTATTCTGATGTTCTGGGCCTAACCAGTAGGAGGAGTCATTTTACTTTAGGGCTGTTTATATTTGATTTTCCAAAATAGATTACACTGTTTACTGGTATCATGTAAATTCGGCAAAAGTGCATTAATATGTAACAAAAAAAACAAAGAAAAAGAAAGTAAAACAATAGGCATTAAAACTAAAATTCTAGAACTAAAAGTCAGGACATGAAAGAGCTAACAAGATTCCATATGAGTTGAGAATCATGGCTTATGTAGATCCATCTAAAGATTGTAACTCATTGTAAGACTTTTAGTACATGATGATGTTTCTCTTGCGTAGAAGAACAATTTTACATCAAAACTCATGACATAGCCTGAGGGGAAACCATGGTAACAATGGTCAGACACAGATGCAGGCAACTTGTTCACACTTTGATTTTCTTTGCTCTCTTTCAAGGATCTGCAACAATAAAAATATGTGACTCTTCTATTGAGCCATTTTACAAAAATACTAATATTTTAGTTTGCTTATATGTAAAAATGGCTTGAGTTGGTTAAAGATAAGTAATGTCCCATGAAGACAGAAAATGCAAGGAGATATATTATTCTCCATTTAAACATTGAAGGTACACTCAACCAAGTTAAATAAATAAATAAAAATACAGTAGCTGTTTGCATTTCACACTGATCTCAGTTTCTGTTGATGAAACGTATGCATATGTTAACCCTTGAGGAAACATTTAGAATTAGTTTTTTTGGGTTTTTTTTTTGCTTTTAGTGAATGCTTGCAATGTAATTACTTGACAGTTTAATCTGTGAGATCTATCAGAATTAGTGAGCTATCCACTTTTCCTAATTGAGCTGAACATTCCCTTACCCTTAGGCTTTATCTTAGAAGAATAAATTCAATTCTTTTTAACTGAATACGAGGTTAGTCTTGATGAGCGATTTCCTATTTTTACGCTATTTCTAAGAATTGTGGAGATAGGGCTGGCTGGACTCTCTAGATCTTTGATTCATGTCAAATTTCTGTATGTGTGTGTGTGTGTGTGTGTTTTACATTAACATTTTTGATTCAGACAGTGTTTCCCACCACGAGCGGGACTTTAGTTGTCAGCATGCAACAGCTTGCGGGTTTAAAAGGGAATTCTTAATATAGGTCTCGACTAAATCCAGGTCAAAGTTGAGACCCCTTTGTCTTTTGTACATGAGCCTCTCTAAAATTGTGTTCCCTTGAACGGCAGCTGCATCAGCGCTCACTAGTGACGGAGACGTCCTCGTGTTCTCCACCTTGCTCTCCCGATTTACTCCCAGTGATGCATGTTTTCCCAGTTGTAACGCATCATAGGTTGTACTGTGAACTGTACGTCGTTCACCTCAGATGACCTGAATGAGGCAGCGTCACCTACTCGCGCTATCTTATTCACACACCCACATCAGGAAAACCAGTTTTAGGCAGCAAGGTTTAGACCTCACCTGGCAGACTAGTAACATTTACCTCAGAACGAAGAGTTGCTTTGGTACAATGGGGATTTTCCACACCGAGTGTGCCAACAACTCTTTCCCGCCCTTTTGCATACATAATTGTCA
The DNA here is from genome assembly GCA_004124795.1 of Poropuntius huangchuchieni. Lineage (NCBI taxonomy): Eukaryota > Metazoa > Chordata > Actinopteri > Cypriniformes > Cyprinidae > Poropuntius > Poropuntius huangchuchieni. The sequence goes on from SCHK01347169.1 coordinate 14,600, forward strand.
GTCATGTGTTGCAGCATTAACTCAGTGAATCTTTTCTCCCTTTTCATTCCTAAAGTTTGATGCGACGTGAGGCTTGTGAATAAGTAAGGATATATTTTCTGTATGACTTTGTCACAGCGTAAACACTTTTGTTTGGCCGCACGCTTTCTCAAGGTCTGTCCCTATCAAATGTGCAGTTTGTTTGTGTACATGCAAATAAAAGCCTTCTTGTGCTTTTCTTTATATTTTAGTTCGTAGGCATACGGTAAAGGCACGCACACCGCGAGGATCTTTTCAGCGTGTCTCTTTAAATGCATAAACGAGTACACAGGCATTTCACTGATGTGAAAAATGTATCTTGGATTCTAATAGGGAAGTTGTAAGTTTGCCAAGGTGCTTTCGTGTCCTCAGCTAACCCCGGCACTCATATGGTTTTCTACAAGTCTTAGTGAGATCACTGCCATTTCTAAAGGAAAATATCTGGAAATGGTTTGTAAAAGAGAGATGAAAAAATAAAACAGAGGTAGTCAAAGAGTTCTCTCTCAGAGTTTGGCCAAGTTTACTTCTTATTTGTTTACAACTGGGCTGTATAAAACGGGCCTGACGAACGCAAGGGAGGGAGCTGCTTTGGAGCACAGCAGAGCACTCAGAGATAGAATGTCCTCCATTTTGGAGAAAAGGGCAGCTCCAAACGTGTTCACTGTTCCAATAGGAGAAGTATTAACGGACACATAGGCTAACAGAAACGGCGGCACAAATGCGGAATTGAGTAAAGGCTGTAACAACAAAGGCTGTTTAACACATTACCACTCCACACTGTTAACAAGTCTTTATTCTTACGGGCAAGGACTAGTTTTTGAAGACGATCAGTGGTGTGCTGCTGCACAAAACAGAGGAGGATCCGGTGGGACAAATATATAATGTATCATGTTTCTGGGAAGACAACAACTGTCATCGAATGTACGCGCGCGCACACACACACACACACACACACACACACACACAGTGTGTTAGCAATGTTTAATTCGGTCCAGAAAAAAATAATGCATAGATTTTAAATCATGTAAGATTCCAGCTGTTAAAATGAAACTTCAAGAACTACAATATGTAGACTCGTCATTGTAAAGGTCTCGATTGTGTATCTACATGTAAATATTTTAAAGACGTATACTTTCCCCTGAGACCTTGGCTTTAAACAGGATCAGTTTGTGTTGTGTGTGTGTGTGTGTGTGTGTGTGTGTGTTGCTATAGTTTGAGGACATTTGTCTGTGACTCGTGTCTGGTTCAGAGAGAAGGGAATAAGCCTCACGTTATTGCAGTGTCTCTATCCAGGTGTTGTTTATCCTACTCTGTATTATGTGGCCATTTTGGAAAGAGCACTTGACGTTTTTATGGGTATGTATGAACTGGGCCAGCTTAAAGAGGACAGCTGCAGAACTGAGGAAACATTTTCAACGTTTTGAAGTAGGAATGGCCTTGAAAACTGTGTGCATAGGTGTACATACCTGTTGCCAGGACAGCTATTGTTGCCAAGGCAATTTGGCAGCGGGGCAAGCGTGTGAATTGTTTGCTGGCCAGTCTAACACAATTTTTGAGATTTTTTAAATATACAATTTCCTCACTAATTGACAAAAGCAGAGAATATGTAATCATATTTTTATACTATGAATCATTTTGTAGTGCAGTTATTGGCAGTGTTGTTGCTTATTTTGCCAACTGTAATTCTATAGAATTATATATACGTTTAACATATATATATATATATATATATATATATATGTGTGTGTGTGTGTATGTGTGTGTGTGTGTGTGTGTGTGTGTGTGTGTGTGTGTGTGTGTATGTGTGTGTGTGTGTGTGTGTGTGTGTATACATATGAAAATCATATTTTATATGAATGCATTATATTTTATATTGTGAATATATGACTCATTTTGTAGGGCAGTTATTGCCAATATTGTTGCTTATTGTTGCCAACTGTAATTCATATGAGGACACAAATTTGTATAATGACATGGGTATGACA